>JAAAWM010010649.1:0-46809 GCA_036873465.1 Thinopyrum obtusiflorum
CTCGGTTCCGAACCAACGCGAAGGTTAACCACAATAACCGTGGTGACGTGGCATCATTAGCAGGGAATTACTGTAGCGTGATACCCCGGGTGTCACAGCGACGGCGAGGTCGAGGAGGCGTCGGGGAGGTGTCGGGGACGGCGTATGGTGGCGGGGAGGCAGGGGGCGCGGCGACGGCGACGAGGAGGCGCGGCGATGGGAGAGGGGGACGGCGTCGTGGCAGGGAGCAGCGGTCGGCGTCGGGGCAGGGACGGCGACGGCGACAGCGACGAGGAGCAGGCGGCGACGGGGCAGGGTGCGGCGACGGCGACAGCGACGAGGAGCAGCCTGGCGGCATCGGGGGAGAATGTGAGAACTTGGGGAAAAATTCCTAAGTGTTGGCTTATATAGCAAAGCCTTTAGTCCCGGTTGGTGGCACCAACCGGGACCAATGCCCCCCTTTAGTCCCGGTTCGTGCCACCAACCGGGACCAAAGGTCAGTTTTCATCAGCCCAAAGGGCGGGAATCAGAGACCTTTGGTCCCGGTTGGTGGCACAAACCGAGACTAAAGGGGGGCATTGGTCCCGGTTGGTGCCACCAACCGGGACTAAAGGGGGGTATTAGTCCCGGTTGGTGCCACCAACCGGGACGAAAGGGGGGTGCTGCCGCGGCCAAAAGTTTAGTCCCACCTCACTAGTTGAGAGGGGCTTGGAGTGGTTTATAAGCGCCGATGCCGCTGCCCTCTCGAGCTCCTCCCAAATGCAGGCCTACGGGCCTAAACTCACTCACTCTGCCTGTGGGCCTACTGGGCCTGCTGCAGGCCTGCGTCCTGGCCCAACTAGCGGTTGGGTTTCTAGTCGTATCCAGGCCATGGTGGCCCATTTGGCGGCATTTTAAAAAAAAAATCCAGTATTTTTGTTTTGTTTTTTGGTTTATTTATTTTCTTTTGTTTCTATTTACAGCTAAATACTTAGAGTTTTTGAGCGATTCTTTTTGCTTTAGGTCACAAAAATTATAAACTTTCTGTTAGTGCCATTAGTTTTCAAATTTGAATAGTTTAAATTTGAATTATTTAAAATTTATGTGAATCACTACTTTGTGAATAACTTTACTTTAAAAATAGATTTTTGAGTGATTCTTTTTTCTGCTATTTAATATTAGTTTTTAATCATTATATTCAATTTTCTAATTTTTAGGTTATTTTAAATGCATATTTTGATCAAAAACAGATTTTGTTATTTTTATTTGCTATTAAAGTTTCTAACAAAAAAATACTGTATGAATTTTTTTTTGCTATTAATGTTTTGAACAAAAAAAACTTTGATAATTTTAGTTGCATAAATTTTATATAATTTTAGTTTAAAAAATACTAGAGGTTTATAAAACCTTTTTAGTTGATTGTTTTTGCTGTTGAAGAATATTATAATTTTGTTTTAGTTGATCATAACAGAATATTTTAATTGATTCTTTTTAGTTCATTCTTTTTGCTATTAGGGTTTTATAAAACTTTTCTAGTTCATTTTTTTTGCTATTAGTTCATTATTTGACCTAAATGACCCTGAAATTGAAAATCACTACAAATGAACTCTAAAAAGGTTAAAAGTTGGCATGGTATCATCATTTCACCCACATAGCATGTGCTAAAAAGTTGAGAGAGTTACGGCAAAAACTAAATGCACTTCGTGTACAAAATGGACAATCTCTTTCGACGTATCAGGGTTCCGGACGAAAATTCATCTGTTACAAAAGGCATTTCATTTTTTTGAACTTATTTGAACTCCAGACTTTTTGTCTGTTCAAAATGCACCATTCAAAGCCACATCATAAATTTTCAACTCTTTCTGACTTCATTTGGTATTTTTCATGCATTTACTAATTTTTTTTAGCTAAATGACCCTGAAATTGAAAAGCACTACAAATGAACTCTGAAAAGGTTGAAAGTTGGCATGGTATCATCATTTCACCCGCATAGCATGTTCTAAAAAGTTAAGAGGGTTACGGCAAAAACTGGATGCACTTCGTGTACAAAATGGACAATCTCTTTCGAAGTACCAGGGTTTCGGACGAAAACTCATCTGTTACAAAAGGCATTTCATTTTTTTTGAACTTATTTGAACTCCAGACTTTTTGTGTGTTTAAAATATACCATTCAAAGCCACATCATCAATTTTCAACCGTTTCTGACTTCATTTGGTATTTTTCATGCATTTACTGTTTTTTTGAGCTAAATGACCCTGAAATTGAAAAACACTACAAATGAACTCTGAAAAGGTTTGTGGCTAGAACCGGGACAGAAGAAAGACCTTTGGTCCCAGTTCCAGCCACAAACCGGGACTAAAGGTGCTGGGCCAGGAGCGAGGACCATTGGTCCCGGTTCGCGTCTGAAACCGGGACCAAAGGTGTTAAACGAACCGGGACCAATGGCCCCCGAGGCCCGGCCGGCACTCTGGCCTCACGAACTGGGACTGATGCCTCAACCAAAGCCCTGTTTTCTACTAGTGCCACACCACCATCCTGCAAAGATAAAACCAATATATATAGTTTCATTCAGTTTCAATCATTGTCCTCATCTTTCTTTAAGGCAACCATTGCTCAGGTAGTGGTGCGGACAGAGTCCCTCACCCATTCTGGACAGTTTCCCCGGGGGCAATAAAACTGGTAGATGTCGATAGGCCACCGGACCGCAGTCATTTTGAGGTTGGTGAAAAGGAATCCGGTCGCTTTGCCTTGCCCTCCCTGCATTCATAAGATAATACCGTATGTATTATATTAGGGGATATATGTAGCTACTATATATATGATTTGCAGGTAACCTACGATATGCACATGGAACATGCATGTGTATGCATGCCACCATCAGTAAATATCTTTAAACACATGCGAGGCACAACGCATGTAGTCACTAGATGCATGTTACCTGCCACGATTTGATCCTCACACCGGTCGTCGTATTGAAGAAGCTGCAGTTGGACACTGTAATTCTTTCCACCAGCGCTGGGTCGTCACCAGCACCTCCAAGGCTTCCCACACTTGCATACATAAATACATACATAGATAATAAGGTCAAAAAAGATTATATATACACGCATGGCTGTAGTATGTATGTATGTATGTATATTTGTATACCTGATGCCATGACCAGGCCCGCAGGTGGTGTTTAGTGACGTTAACATCGGTGGTTCCCGATAGAATCGACACACAATCATCACCTGCACTCACTCATGGGTCCAATTTATGTATGTAGGTATATGAGGCCACGCCAGATAGAGTGCAATATATACTATCTGAAGGAAGGATGGGGGGTTGTCAATCTGTACCGGTGTGCATAGAGCAAGACGAGATGTTTACATGGTTGCAGGAGCCCATGTTGATCCCGTCCGTGTTGGGGCTGTCGCCCGGCGCCGTGATGGAGATGTTGTGCACCTGCACCTGCTTGCACTCGTACATGATCATGTTCTTGTCGGCGCCGTCCTTGAGACGTATGTTGGTCACCCGTAGATTGTTGTAGTGCGCGAATGACAACGACTGCATGCAAGAGGGTTCTCTATTTTAGTTGGACAATGGGAAGAAGTATTGTGTGTCTGTAAGTGCGCGCTTACGTACCCTTGGCCGGTCATTGCATTTATGTCAACACGAGAGAGAGAGAGAGGCATCGATATCAGATCAGATTGTTGCAGACATATGGAGATAGATAGATTGAAGAAGCAACAACTATACTCTATATATTTGGGGCTTAATTACCTTTTGGTTGTAGCAATCCCACCACTGGGCGCCTCGCCCATCTATTTGGCCGCTCCCGGTCACCGTCAGGTTGTCGACGCCGTAGAAGGTCAGAAGGTCTGATGGCTTTGAATAGAGGGAGTTTGGCGCCACCACGTCGCCCTCCAGCTGCACAAACACTAACCTCAATTCTCTTGCATATTAATTGTCCTGCTGCTATTCTACTTGCTGGAGAAAATTGTCTGCTACTCGAATATAAGATCATTTAGAGCGGTCTGATCGTCGAGTCGACCGACCTGTACGGTGATTGGCGACTTGCAGGGTCCGTTGAACCTGGTCTGGTTCAGCAAGAATGTCTTTCCTGCAGGGATGTACATGATCACCTCGCTGCTGTGGCTGCTGCAGGCTACTTTCCATGCCTCCTCGAATGCCTTTCGGCGCACAAATAAGCAAAAAGATTAACTATCTGAATCTGATGGGCAGCATACATGATAACGAATTCAGAATCATAGGTCAAGGTTACGGTGTTCCAATTGTTACCTCGGCATCACTCGTCGCACCGTCCCCAGCGGCATGGAAATCCATGACGCTGTACCATTGTCCTTGCTGCACTCCGGCGGCGGATCTAACTGCGGCCATTGACACAGGGAGCAGCGGCAGCAGCAGCAGCACGAAGGAGACACGTTGTGCTGCAGTCCTCTGCCGTTTTTAATCAAGAGTATACATACACAGCTGATCAGAACAAAATTTACACATGCATATATACTTTTGAGATATTGAGCTGATGAAACCTACGCATACCATGGTTGGTAGTACCACCAATATGATCAACAGTGGCACACTCTCCTGATTTGATCGAAGAAGAGCGCTAGGAATGATGTGTCTCAACGAACTATCGTGGTAAACAACCAAACTTGTGTGTATTTATACACGCTGTAAATTAATGGGCGAAATCAATGTGATGTTTTGGGGTTTTCTCGGTTTGAAAAAGGGGATAGCTGTGTACGAGCGTATCTGCATGCCGAAAATGTCATGCGATTATTTAGCACATCGATCTGCATTCGTGTGTTGACATAAATACGCCCTGCGTAATTGATTCACTGCCAAAATTTGGCTAGCCAACGTGTTGGCAATTGCAAGACTTGCCATAAGTTGATAACTTTATGTTAGGTTGACAAAATTGTCAAAAAATATAAATTGAACACAGCGCTCATATATATACGTGCATATACTCATCCCTATGAATGCATACACGCACACCCCATCCCTATGAGCACCTCCAAGAGACTGAGTCGACATATCATCTTGATACCATAGGCGCCTCGTAGTTGACGAGAACGTCTCCTCCCACTGAACGCGCATCACCGAAAATGCACCAGGACTTGAACCCTGGTGGGCTGGGGATATCACTGTCCTCCTAACCATCCAAGCACAATCAAATATGTTAGGTTGACAAAATTGTAAAATATTGACATGTCAATTTTTGGCATCAAACCAATCATCATTTTCAATTTTGTCATCATCAAAATATAAAAAGACCAAAGGGGCAGATCCAATTAATCTCGAACGTCAAACCCTGTCAATCCAACGGCATAGATTGCTCCAGTGGTGAGCACTCAGCATGTTTAACATGCAATTAATATCATACAAATATCAAAGTCTGTGCTAATCACGTAATTAATGTGTAACTGATTTTCTATCTAATATAAACATGCAATAAGGTGAATTGATATCCTACCTAATATAACTCTCATATTAACGTGCATTGCACGTACACATTTATTAGTTATCAAAATGTCACTGCACCCCGCCAGGAATGAAAGTAAAGAGAATCGAGTGGCTGCAAGCATGCACATATTGGAGGTCTCTAAAAGCAAAATGAACAGCTTGGATAGCGCAGCCTGTTCCGTTAGCATCTTCTAAGCTAATGTGTCATATTAACCCATCACGCATGAAGAAGGTCGCCGCTCAGGAGGTAAGTGAGAATTGGTTGTGCGCAGGATGGTGCCTCCACCACCGTCAGGATGGCGGCTTCCACGGGGCCGGCTGGGTTGGGAGGTGGTGGGCCGGAGCCGGCAGCCCAAGGGACTGGGCCGGCAGCCCCCGGGCCAGAGGCGGGAGTCGTCGGGTCGACCGGGATGAAGATGGACTCCGAGTCGGGAGAGGGCTTGATGGAGGGCTTGTGCAGATGCTTGAGGGAGACGCCGGCTGGAATGGCTTGCCGGGTGGAGCCGATCTTGGCGAGCGTGTCGGCAGCCTCGTTTGCTCGAGGGATGTGGTGGAACTCACAGCACTCGAAATTACCGCACATCTGCTGGACCAAGAGACCTGCTGCACCACCAGGTCCGAGTCGTCGTAACAAAGGATACGCCGGATGTCGATCTCCTTGGCCAGCCGGAGGGCTTCGTACTCCGCCACGTTGTTGGATGCGGCGAAGTGGATCTGCAGCGCATACTGCAGCCGGCCATTCTTGGGAGAATTTAGGACGATGCCGGCTCCCAAGCCGGAGCGCATCTTCGAGTCGTCGAAGTGCATCCGCCAGTGCGTCGATTCGGGAGGCGGCGGCAAGTACTGGGTTTCCACCCAGTCGACGAGGAAATCAGCAAGCGCCTGGGATTTGACGGCCGTGCGGGGCTCATAGAAGATTGTGTGGGCAGCCAGCTCGATGGCCCACTTGGCGACCCGCCGGTGGCGTCCCGGCAGCCGATGATCTCTCCGAGCGGAGCCGTGCTCACCACGGTGATGAGTGCTCCTGAAAGTACCACTTCAGCTTCTTAGCAGCCAGATACACACCGTAGCACATCTTCTGGTAGTGGGGGTAGTTTTGCTTGGAGAGGGAGAGCACCTCGCTCAGATAGTACACGGGCCGCTGGACCGGCTGCGCCTTGCCTACTCCGGGCGCTCCACCACTAGCACCACGCTGACCACGCGGGTGGTGGCCGCAATGTACATCAACATAGGCTCCTTCCCGGCCTGCGCGGCCAGGACAGGTGCAGTGGAGAGCATGCGCTTGAGGTCACCAGTTGTGGAGTTTGATGGTGATCCCAATGTTGTAGTAATTTTGTGGCGACCAGTTTGTCAAAGATGATGCTATAGCCGCGCTGCCAACACTTATTTTTGCTAGCTCATTTACAGTGGATGGGTATCTCAGTTTTGTCATCCTTTTAGTTTTGTGCAAAGCATGTTGTTTTGGACGTCTCCTCATAGTGCCAGCCAATATTTAGTGTGAGATTGTTTGTGTAGTGCCTTTTTTCGTCACTCACCATCAAACATTTAGTTTGTCAAGTTGTTGTTGATATTGATGACAGTTACTGCTTGTTTTTCTGTTGTCCCCAGCCATGGACTTTTGTTTATGTTTTGCATTTTTGCTGATTGGGCTACTTTAACTTATCAGGAAAAGTATGCTCGGCTTATTCGCGTCTCCACTATCAACGGTGAAGGTGTGGTTCAGCCTCGGGTACAAACATTTAAGGTGAGTCCTCTCAGCTTCTCTTCCTCCGCCTCTATTCTTTTCCCTTTATGCCATGGCTACTTAGGTTTTGGCCTTGATGGTTGGCTCGGCAAATGATGCACTACTGGTTTTCAAAGTTCCTGGTAGCTAGTTGAGCGACTCAATGCTCCTCTGGCTATGGAAGGACTCATTTATTGACTCTGTTCTAGTATGTTTTAGTTTTACAAAAGGACTCAATAATCCGCAGCCATGGATTTTGCAATGAAATGTGTTTTCAGCTGGAGCGATATGCTGAAGATGCCTATTTTGTTGGACTTGCAGTTTTGTTGGGGTTTGCTATGAGGCGCCACCGCATTGAACCGAAGGATCTCGATGAAGATGTGAAGTTGCAGTTCTGAACCTGATTTTCCTAGTGAGGAGTGCTGGATGTAGGCCTATCTGTTGGGCTAATGAGCCCCTTTCCCTGGTGGTTTGCCAAGATGTTCGTTCTTACCACCATACAGATTCTTGCACTAGTACATTTGCTTGTTGGGACGAATTTCTATACATTCTTTCTTCTTTTTTGATAGATATATATGCTGGCATGTGCAAATTTGTAGGGAAGTAGCTACTCTGGTATGGAATGAAAAAGACAACTTCATTCGTTGTTGAGTAAATTTTTACTGCCATTGTGCATGCGATTCTTCTCAACGTGTTATGCTGCCGAAATTTTTAGCGAAAATTCCTCCGACTTGTCAAAAACCAGGCCCAAGACGTACACGAACATGTGAGCTAAAGATCGATCGAACTAATTAGCCAGATGTTAATCTGATCAACATGTGAAACTCCCAAGACGTACACGAGGTGGGCCAGTTCATGTCTTCAAAAGCAGTGTCTCTACGTACGTACGGGATACATACGCGTCTCAACTTTCCGTTCCACCTTCACATTTTTGTCCATCCATCACCCTCTTGACCAGCGCAAAAGAGGCTCCTACATAGCCTGGCCTTGCTTCCATATATAGCATATCCTCTCGGTTGTAAGCTCACAGCTAGCTAGTGACACGGACACAAAGCAGTGAAGCACGTACGCTCAGAGTACGTACGTGCATGCATGCATGCACCTTGCAAGCAAAATTCAAACAAGACATCTCAGAGACGAGGGGAAAACAACAGTGTAAACACCAACATGAAGGTTAAGATCGAGAGCTCCAAGATCGTCAAGCCGTTGTACGAGGACGGCGAGGCGCCGGCGGCGCGGTGGGTGCCGCTTTCCGTGTTCGACAAGGTGACGTACGGGGAACACGTCGCCATCATCTTCGCGTTCCGGCCGCCCAACCCGTGCAATAGCGAGGTCGAGCTGGGCCTTGCCAAGGCACTCGCCGTGTACCGGGAGTGGGCAGGGCAGATCAGCGACGGGCGCCGGTCGGTGCTGCTCAACGACGCCGGGGCGCGCTTCGTGGAGGCCACGGTGGACGCGCCGATGGCGGTGTCGGTGCCGTCCGGGCCGTCGCCGGTGGTGAGGCGGCTGCACCCGAGGATCGTCGACGGCCCTGTGGAGCTGGTGCAGGTGCAGCTGACCCGCTTCTCCTGCGGGTCGCTGGCCGTGGGCTTCGCGGGGCACCACCAGATCGCCGACGGGCAGGCTACGGCCAACTTCCTGGCGGCTGTCGGTGTCGCCGCTCCCGGTCTGCGATCGCGGCACCCGGTTAGTGCCGCACGAGCCGCCGCTCGTGGAGTTCCCGCACCAGGAGGTGGAGTACAGGGCTCCGGCGCCCAACAAGGTGGACGAGGAGAAGGTGGAGTTCGGCGTGGCGGGGCACGACAAGGTCAAGGTACACAGGATGCACCTGAGCAAGGAGTTGGAGGGGCTGGTCCCGACGGCGGACAGCGAGCAGGCGGTGCTGTGCCCGGACCTGGAGGTGGACGCGTGGCTGGGGATCAACTTTCATGGCCTGGACTTCGGCGGCGGCGGGCCCTTCCGCGTCATGCCGACGTACTACCCCATGGAGGGCAGCCTGTTCCTGGTGCCGTCCACCATGCAGGGCGACGGCGGCATGGAGGCCTACGTGGCCCTCTTTGACGACCACCTCGCGGAGTTCAAGAGGATATGCAGCCAGAAGATCGATTAGCTTGCAAAAGGAGTTCGAAAAACTTAATAGTCATGGATCTAAAAACAGCAACTGACACTGGGTACTAAGTTAATATGTTAGTCCCAAAAAATGATATATAACTGCTGTAAATGTATATAAAAGCATCCAACATTGATAATATAACAGCATGGAACAATAAAAAATTATAGATACGTTGGAGACGTATCAGTATCCCCAAACTTAATTTCTGCTCGTCCTTGAGTAGGTAAATGATAAAAACAGAATTTTTGATGTGAAATGCTGCCTATCATATTCATCATATATTCTTTTATTTTATAGCATGGACATTTGGACTTGAATGATTCAAAGCAATAGTCTATAATTTAACTTGAAGATATAAATACTCAAGCATGCTAACAAGCAACCATGCCATTTAAAATATCAACGCTAAAAAAAGTTATTCCTAACCCATTATGCTCAATTATTGATCCATTCATGAAACATCAAGCGTGTGACTGACCCATTGTAATGCGTCTACTGCAGGAAGCATCTTCGAAAGCCTATGATGATGCAACCGAATGCAAAAAGCTACGCCCAAACTGGGCAAAGGAACAATATCGGCAAGGAGCAGCGCTAATGTTCATGAAGATGCGACACAAGAGTTCAGCCCTACGTTTACAAATTTATTCCAGCGAGTCTATCGGACCGGTGGCACTTTTTGTGATTTTGCTCACCACGGCGCAACCACGGTGGTGCTGATGTCCGGCCTTGGCTACAACTTGCACAAGTGAGCTTCCCATTTGGCAGGAACTTGAGCTTATCCTTGTTTTTGAAATGGAATAGTGCTTGTCATGTTGCCGGAATATATGCATAAACCAGAACCATTACATAGGACAATGGGTTTTTTCTGTTGTAAAACGACTGCTGGAAAGGAAATAATATCTCCTGCATTAGTTAATTGCAAGCAAACCCATCAACCATGGATCAATAGCAAAGAATTTGAATGTAGCTTGGGTGTTTGATTTGTTTTTCTAATTTCTGGTTTGTGTTTACTGTACCAGCTATGTCATGATATCTAAGATGTTGACTGCAATGGGATTATTTTCTTCCAGCTTTTGTGGGTTCAAGCAATTTGAAAACTGGACCATATTCCTTCTTGGACAGTGTGCCATGTCTCCCCATGTCTGCTCCACCCACTGCTTCTGGAAGCTCAGTTAAGCTTCCAAATGGTGTAGCGACACCACCACCAGCTCCATTGGTTGACTTACTTGATCTAAGTTCCGATGATGCTCCTTGACTACTTCTGCCCCTACCAAAATCTTGTCGGCATCGGCTTGACTGATACATCTACTGCATGTTTTGACTCTATTCTTTTCATTTCGCACAAATTTACTTTTGATGCTTCTCTTTTGTTGCAAAAATGAAGCAACCGATGCTCTATCACCTGTTTAGTGATTCTGGTTTCTGATATTTGGTACTGATTTGTTAGTAATGCATATTTGACAAGGGATTAAGCTTGCTTGAATATTGTCTTGTTCTGGAAGGCTCGATATTGTGCCAGTTCTAAGATATTTTGAGCTTTCCTAAACTGCAAGTACATGGGTACTGTCTGTAGTGTTCATCGTTTGGTTTCACCTTTGGAGTTCCATAAGCTTGATCATACCAAAATAGGCGAGGTAAAACAGATGCTCACTAGTTAGACTTAACTATATATAAGACACCCATTTTGCTGGACGCAACCCATTCTGTCTGCTTCATCATATTAAAGTGGGCAGCATCATGTTTCAGTTATCATGAGGTGGTATAAACAACATATTCTAAAATGGCATGGATGATGTGTTTGACAGCACTATATTGACTTGTGACATATATTGCATATGCTAGACAGCTCCTCATCGAACTTGTGACATATATTTAGATGTCTGCTTCAGTAGCTACCTTGTGAAGTTGCTGTTGATATTGATGACAGTTACTCCTTGTTTATCTGTTGTCCCCAGCCATGGACTTTGCAATGAAATGAGTTGTACATGGTTATCCCTATAAGTTTGGCAGTCCATACTTGTTGTATGATTGATTGTCTGATGTTAGCATGACAGAATTGATTATCTCGCAAAGTCTGATATGCTAAAATTCCTCTTATGTAAATTAGCAGGTTCCATGGACATGTACGACGGTGAGAAAGAGGTGCCCGAGGGACACATGGGTGTTGCATAAACATGTATGAGTATTCCTGCCCAGCACCAACTCTAGCACTAGTACTAGCATTACGTCATGCTTTTTTGGGGGGTTGCTTGGATTGTTCATATATTTCCAAGTTCGTTTGTTTCCTAATGATGCTACAAGTTTGTTTCCTATTGATGCTACAAGTTTCCTGACGTGGCCAATTAATTTGATGCTAGTCAAGTATAACACTTTTGTCTCCTGTGATGATGTGCCTATTGTAGTTGCATTATGTGTTGCTGTCTTTAGAACAGGAATGTGATGCTTGTTATCCATATACATGTGTTGTTGTCTTTCTATTTGCGACTGTCCTTGTGTTTTTGAAAAAACAAGAAGGGCAACGAAATTGCTTGTGATGTCACTTTAGATGGTCTGCGGCTAGAGCATTAGTTTTCTCTAGCTAGATGTTGATGTGTGTAGGTGTGGAGTTTGATGGTGATCCCAATGTTGTAGTAATTTTGTGGCCACCAGTTTGTTAAAGATGATGCTATAGCGGTGCTGCCAACACTTATTTTTGCTAGCTCATTTACAGTGGATGGGTATCTCGGTTTTGTCATCCTTTTAGTTTTGTGCAAAGCATGTTGTTTTGGACGTCTCCTCATAGTGCCAGCCAATATTTAGTGTGAGATTGATTGTGTAGTGCCTTTTTTCGTCACTCACCATCAAACATTTAGTTTGTCAAGTTGTTGTTGATATTGATGACAGTTACTGCTTGTTTTTCTGTTGTCCCCAGCCATGGACTTTTGTTTATGTTTTGCATTTTTCCTGATCGGGCTACTTTAACTTATCAGGAAAAGTATGCCCGGCTTGTTCGTGTCTCCACTATCAACGGTGACGGTGTGGTTCAGCCTCGAGTACGAACATTTAAGGTGAGTCCTCTCGGCTTCTCTTCCTCCGCCTCTATTCTTTTCCCTTTATGCCATGGCTACTTAGGTTTTGGCCTTGGTGGTTGGCTCGGCAAATGATGCACTACTGGTTTTCAAAGTTCCTGATAGCTAGTTGAGCGACTCAATGCTCCTCTGGCTATGGAAAGACTCATTTATTGACTTTGTTCTAGTATGTTTTAGTTTTGCAAAAGGACTCAATAATCCGCAGGCATGGATTTTGCAATGAAATGTGTTTTCAGCTGGAGCGATATGCTGAAGATGCCTATCTTGTTGGACTTGCAGTTTTGTTGGGGTTTGCTATGAGGCGCCACTGCATTGAACCGAAGGATCTCGATGAAGATGTGAAGTTGCAGTTCTGAACCTGATTTTCCTAGTGAGGAGTGCTGGATGTAGGCCTATCTGTTGGGCTAATGAGCCCCTTTCCCTGGTGGTTTGCCAAGTTGTTCGTTCTTACCACCATACAGATTCTTGCACTAGTACATTTGCTTGTTGGGACGAATTTCTGTACATTCTTTCTTCTTTTTTGATAGATATATATGCTGGCATGTGCAAATTTGTAGGGAAGTAACTACTCTGGTATGGAATGAAAAAGACAACTTCATTCGTTGTTGAGTAAATTTTTACTGCCATTGTGCATGTGATTCTTCTCAACGTGTTATGCTGCCGAAATTTCTAGCGAAAATTCCTCCGACTTGTCAAAAACCAGGCCCTTTTTTGTGAAGTTTACAAACCCTAGGGCGGTTTGCCGGAAAAATTAGGCCCTTGCTGTGAAAATTTCAAATTCTAGGCGGGGTTTGCCGCAAAAACTAGGCCCTTGCTGTGAAGAAAAAGAGAAGGAGAGGAGAGGGAGGAGAGATTCATACCACTGTTGTCGAGGTCTTCTCACGGAGGAGAAGCCTGACCTCCGGCGCCCAACAAGAAGCGCGACGTCGCTCTGGACGAGGAGGAGGAGGAGATCGGCTTCGGCGTGGTGGGGCACGACAAGGTGAAGGTTCACAGGATGCACCTGAGCAAGGAGTTGGTAGCGCGGCTCAAGGCGCGGGCCTCGTCGGTCCTTCCGGCCTCTCGGCGTGGCCACACGACGTTCTAGAGCGTGGTCGCACACCTCTGGCGCGCCATCACCACGGCGCGCGGCCTTGGTGCCGGCGTGACGACCAAGGTCCGCATCTCCGTGAACGGGCGGACGCGCATGCGCCCGCCGGTGCCGCGCGACTACTTCGGCAACGTGGTCCTGTGGGCGTTCCCGCGGTCCGATGCCGGCGAGCTCGTGCCCCGCCCGGTGGGCCATGCGGTGGAGCTCGTCTACAGCGCCGTGGCCGACGCCTACTTCCGGTCGTTCGTGGACTTCGCCACATCCTCCGGCACCGTGGAGGCAGAGGGGCTGGTCCCGACGGCGGACAGCGAGCAGGCGGTGCTGTGCCCGGACCTGGAGGTGGACGCGTGGCTTGGGATCAACTTCCACGGCCTGGACTTCGGCGGCGGCGGGCCCTTCCGCGTCATGCCGACGTACTACCCCATGGAAGTGTAACACCCCCTGTATTAAGCTAAAGTGATCACCCTTTTGATGATGCCATGTCATCATGATTAACAGTGCATAATCATCATTAGCAACATATCCCTGTTCAAATCCCAATTCAAATTTAAATTAAAACTAAAAGTGAAGATAAAAGTTGTTCAAATCCTGTAACAAAAATGCTCATCATGTTGCAAATAATCCAGAGGCAAATGTAAAATTAACAGCAATGCTAACTAAAATAATTAAATGGCTTAAACAAATAGAAACAGCAGCAAGACAGCACTATTTAATGCCTTTTTAATTAAATCAAATCCATATGAAAATGTTTGGACTCAAAACCAATTTGTATCAGTGGCTGATAATGCACTGTAATTTTTGGACTAGTTTTCATATTTTACAAAACTCATTTGGAATGAAAAGAAAAGAGAAAACAGAGAAAAGAAAAGAGAAACAGAAAAGAAAAGGAAAAAGGAAAAGGGCCCACGGCCACTGGGCCTAAGTGGCCACAGTGCCCGGCCCAACTAGCCTTCCCCTACCCCCCCCGGGGGGGGGGGGGGGGGGGGGGGGGGGGGGGGGGGGGGGGGGGGGGGGGGGGGGGGGGGGGGGGGGGGGGGGGGGGGGGGGGGGGGGGGGGGGGGGGGGGGGGGGGGGGGGGGGGGGGGGGGGGGGGGGGGGGGGGGGGGGGGGGGGGGGGGGGGGGGGGGGGGGGGGGGGGGGGGGGGGGGGGGGGGGGGGGGGGGGGGGGGGGGGGGGGGGGGGGGGGGGGGGGGGGGGGGGGGGGGGGGGGGGGGGGGGGGGGGGGGGGGGGGGGGGGGGGGGGGGGGGGGGGGGGGGGGGGGGGGGGGGGGGGGGGGGGGGGGGGGGGGGGGGGGGGGGGGGGGGGGGGGGGGGGGGGGGGGGGGGGGGGGGGGGGGGGGGGGGGGGGGGGGGGGGGGGGGGGGGGGGGGGGGGGGGGGGGGGGGGGGGGGGGGGGGGGGGGGGGGGGGGGGGGGGGGGGGGGGGGGGGGGGGGGGGGGGGGGGGGGGGGGGGGGGGGGGGGGGGGGGGACCGATCAAACTATTTCTAGAACGGAACTTTCATTTAGAAGCCTAGTACAGGAATTCAAGAAAAAACTGAACATGAGACGTAAACAAATAGCAAGGAACCAGAAAGAAAGGTCACACTTAAGTCCAAAGGTTGTATGGACTGGACCATGCCAAATTGCAAGTCACCTCTCTGAGCCGATTGATCTAACTCCAGAGATGCAAAGTGGAAAACAGAACAACAATGAACAGGATGCAAACACAAGCTTTTAGAGGGCACACGCTTGCTGGGAGTCATATAGACAAGGTGTCAAGCATTGACTAAAACTTTCAGAGGGCACAAGCTTTTAGAGTACATTCCAGGTGTCTCTGGGTTGACTAAAAAGGTCATGAGCATTTCTTAATTACAACTATTTCATCAGATCAATACTAGGAACATACATCAAGAATGGATCAAACCAACCAGTCACAGCAGCCATCAACCTAGCAAGGCAACAATCTCCTCAAAGCCTTTTGTAAAACTAAAATATAATAGAACAGAGCCAATAAATGAGTCCTTCCATAGCGAGGAACATTGAGTCGCTTAACTAGCTATCAGGAACTTTGACAACCAGTAGGGGGGGGGGGGGGGGGGGGGGGGGGGGGGGGGGGGGGGGGGGGGGGGGGGGGGGGGGGGGGGGGGGGGGGGGGGGGGGGGGGGGGGGGGGGGGGGGGGGGGGGGGGGGGGGGGGGGGGGGGGGGGGGGGGGGGGGGGGGGGGGGGGGGGGGGGGGGGGGGGGGGGGGGGGGGGGGGGGGGGGGGGGGGGGGGGGGGGGGGGGGGGGGGGGGGGGGGGGGGGGGGGGGGGGGGGGGGGGGGGGGGGGGGGGGGGGGGGGGGGGGGGGGGGGGGGGGGGGGGGGGGGGGGGGGGGGGGGGGGGGGGGGGGGGGGGGGGGGGGGGGGGGGGGGGGGGGGGGGGGGGGGGGGGGGGGGGGGGGGGGGGGGGGGGGGGGGGGGGGGGGGGGGGGGGGGGGGGGGGGGGGGGGGGGGGGGGGGGGGGGGGGGGGGGGGGGGGGGGGGGGGGGGGGGGGGGGGGGGGGGGGGGGGGGGGGGGGGGGGGGGGGGGGGGGGGGGGGGGGGGGGGGGGGGGGGGGGGGGGGGGGGGGGGGGGGGGGGGGGGGGGGGGGGGGGGGGGGGGGGGGGGGGGGGGGGGGGGGGGGGGGGGGGGGGGGGGGGGGGGGGGGGGGGGGGGGGGGGGGGGGGGGGGGGGGGGGGGGGGGGGGGGGGGGGGGGGGGGGGGGGGGGGGGGGGGGGGGGGGGGGGGGGGGGGGGGGGGGGGGGGGGGGGGGGGGGGGGGGGGGGGGGGGGGGGGGGGGGGGGGGGGGGGGGGGGGGGGGGGGGGGGGGGGGGGGGGGGGGGGGGGGGGGGGGGGGGGGGGGGGGGGGGGGGGGGGGGGGGGGGGGGGGGGGGGGGGGGGGGGGGGGGGGGGGGGGGGGGGGGGGGGGGGGGGGGGGGGGGGGGGGGGGGGGGGGGGGGGGGGGGGGGGGGGGGGGGGGGGGGGGGGGGGGGGGGGGGGGGGGGGGGGGGGGGGGGGGGGGGGGGGGGGGGGGGGGGGGGGGGGGGGGGGGGGGGGGGGGGGGGGGGGGGGGGGGGGGGGGGGGGGGGGGGGGGGGGGGGGGGGGGGGGGGGGGGGGGGGGGGGGGGGGGGGGGGGGGGGGGGGGGGGGGGGGGGGGGGGGGGGGGGGGGGGGGGGGGGGGGGGGGGGGGGGGGGGGGGGGGGGGGGGGGGGGGGGGGGGGGGGGGGGGGGGGGGGGGGGGGGGGGGGGGGGGGGGGGGGGGGGGGGGGGGGGGGGGGGGGGGGGGGGGGGGGGGGGGGGGGGGGGGGGGGGGGGGGGGGGGGGGGGGGGGGGGGGGGGGGGGGGGGGGGGGGGGGGGGGGGGGGGGGGGGGGGGGGGGGGGGGGGGGGGGGGGGGGGGGGGGGGGGGGGGGGGGGGGGGGGGGGGGGGGGGGGGGGGGGGGGGGGGGGGGGGGGGGGGGGGGGGGGGGGGGGGGGGGGGGGGGGGGGGGGGGGGGGGGGGGGGGGGGGGGGGGGGGGGGGGGGGGGGGGGGGGGGGGGGGGGGGGGGGGGGGGGGGGGGGGGGGGGGGGGGGGGGGGGGGGGGGGGGGGGGGGGGGGGGGGGGGGGGGGGGGGGGGGGGGGGGGGGGGGGGGGGGGGGGGGGGGGGGGGGGGGGGGGGGGGGGGGGGGGGGGGGGGGGGGGGGGGGGGGGGGGGGGGGGGGGGGGGGGGGGGGGGGGGGGGGGGGGGGGGGGGGGGGCTCGGTAAATAATGCACTACTGGTTTTCAAAGTTCCTGATAGCTAGTTAAGCGACTCAATGTTCCTCTAGCTATGGAAGGACTCATTTGTTGACTATTTTCTAGTATGTCTTAGTTTTACAAAAGGGCTCCGTTCTAGGTAGGTTACTTGGCATGCGATTTTCCTTGCTAGCTTTGAGGAAATTGTTGCGTTGCTGGGTTGATGGCTGCTGTGATGCTGTAGTAATTTTGTGGCCACCAGTTTGTCAAAGATGATGCTATGGCGGCGCTGCCAACACTTGGTTTCTGTGACCGTCGGTCCTTAACTTTTACTAGCTCGTGTACATTGGATGGGTGTCTCAGTTTTGTCATCTTTTTGGTTTTGAGAAAAGCATGTTGTCTCAGATTTTTAGGTGGAGCAATATGCTGAAGATGGCTATCTTGTTGGACTTGCAGTTTTGTTGGGGTTTTGCTTTGAGACCCTACCGCACTGAACATGTTATCCCACCAGTTTGTCAAAGATGACGCTATAGCGGCGCTGCCAACGGGGGGGGGGGGGGGGGGGGGGGGGGGGGGGGGGGGGGGGGGGGGGGGGGGGGGGGGGGGGGGGGGGGGGGGGGGGGGGGGGGGGGGGGGGGGGGGGGGGGGGGGGGGGGGGGGGGGGGGGGGGGGGGGGGGGGGGGGGGGGGGGGGGGGGGGGGGGGGGGGGGGGGGGGGGGGGGGGGGGGGGGGGGGGGGGGGGGGGGGGGGGGGGGGGGGGGGGGGGGGGGGGGGGGGGGGGGGGGGGGGGGGGGGGGGGGGGGGGGGGGGGGGGGGGGGGGGGGGGGGGGGGGGGGGGGGGGGGGGGGGGGGGGGGGGGGGGGGGGGGGGGGGGGGGGGGGGGGGGGGGGGGGGGGGGGGGGGGGGGGGGGGGGGGGGGGGGGGGGGGGGGGGGGGGGGGGGGGGGGGGGGGGGGGGGGGGGGGGGGGGGGGGGGGGGGGGGGGGGGGGGGGGGGGGGGGGGGGGGGGGGGGGGGGGGGGGGGGGGGGGGGGGGGGGGGGGGGGGGGGGGGGGGGGGGGGGGGGGGGGGGGGGGGGGGGGGGGGGGGGGGGGGGGGGGGGGGGGGGGGGGGGGGGGGGGGGGGGGGGGGGGGGGGGGGGGGGGGGGGGGGGGGGGGGGGGGGGGGGGGGGGGGGGGGGGGGGGGGGGGGGGGGGGGGGGGGGGGGGGGGGGGGGGGGGGGGGGGGGGGGGGGGGGGGGGGGGGGGGGGGGGGGGGGGGGGGGGGGGGGGGGGGGGGGGGGGGGGGGGGGGGGGGGGGGGGGGGGGGGGGGGGGGGGGGGGGGGGGGGGGGGGGGGGGGGGGGGGGGGGGGGGGGGGGGGGGGGGGGGGGGGGGGGGGGGGGGGGGGGGGGGGGGGGGGGGGGGGGGGGGGGGGGGGGGGGGGGGGGGGGGGGAAAGTTCATTTTCTAGTAGTGCTACTCACTCTAGTCCAAATTGATTGTCGCTGGTTTAGTACCAGCGAGAATTAATATGCATAAAAAGTCTTGTTTTGGAAGGCTCAGTATTGTGCCAGTTCTGAGATATTTTGAGCTTTCCTAAACTGCAAGTACATATGTCCATCCTTAGCTGTACATGGATACTGTCTGTAGTGTTCATCATTTGGTTTTACCTTTTCCATAAGCTTGATCATACCAAAATAGGCGAGGTAAAACAGATGCTCACTAGTTAGACTTAACTATATAGAAGACACCCATTTTGTTGTACGTAACCTATTCTGTCCACTTCATCATCTTAAAGTAAGCAGCAAGATGTTTCAGTTATCATGAGGTGGTATAGACACCACATCCTAAAATGGCATATGATGTGTTTGACATCACTATATTGACTTGTGACATATATTGCATATGCTAGACAGCTCCTCATCAAAGTTGTGACATATATTTAGAAGTCTGCTCCAGTAGCTATCTTGTTGTCCCTAGCCATGGACTTTTCAATGAAATGAGTTTTTTCTGCTGGAGCGATATGCCGAAGATGCCTATCTTTTTCGACTTGCAGTTTTGTTGGGGTTTTCTTTGAGACGCCACCGCGTTGAACCGAAGGCTCTCGAAGGTGCCGAGTGTCATTGAAGACATGAAGTTGCAGTTGTGAACCTGGTTTTCCTCGTGCGGAGTGCTGGATGCAGGCCTATCTATTTGGCCAAGAGCCTCTTTCCCTGGTGGTTTCCCAAGTTGTACACAGTTTCTTGCACTAGCAAGGGGGGGGGGGGGGGGGGGGGGGGGGGGGGGGGGGGGGGGGGGGGGGGGGGGGGGGGGGGGGGGGGGGGGGGGGGGGGGGGGGGGGGGGGGGGGGGGGGGGGGGGGGGGGGGGGGGGGGGGGGGGGGGGGGGGGGGGGGGGGGGGGGGGGGGGGGGGGGGGGGGGGGGGGGGGGGGGGGGGGGGGGGGGGGGGGGGGGGGGGGGGGGGGGGGGGGGGGGGGGGGGGGGGGGGGGGGGGGGGGGGGGGGGGGGGGGGGGGGGGGGGGGGGGGGGGGGGGGGGGGGGGGGGGGGGGGGGGGGGGGGGGGGGGGGGGGGGGGGGGGGGGGGGGGGGGGGGGGGGGGGGGGGGGGGGGGGGGGGGGGGGGGGGGGGGGGGGGGGGGGGGGGGGGGGGGGGGGGGGGGGGGGGGGGGGGGGGGGGGGGGGGGGGGGGGGGGGGGGGGGGGGGGGGGGGGGGGGGGGGGGGGGGGGGGGGGGGGGGGGGGGGGGGGGGGGGGGGGGGGGGGGGGGGGGGGGGGGGGGGGGGGGGGGGGGGGGGGGGGGGGGGGGGGGGGGGGGGGGGGGGGGGGGGGGGGGGGGGGGGGGGGGGGGGGGGGGGGGGGGGGGGGGGGGGGGGGGGGGGGGGGGGGGGGGGGGGGGGGGGGGGGGGGGGGGGGGGGGGGGGGGGGGGGGGGGGGGGGGGGGGGGGGGGGGGGGGGGGGGGGGGGGGGGGGGGGGGGGGGGGGGGGGGGGGGGGGGGGGGGGGGGGGGGGGGGGGGGGGGGGGGGGGGGGGGGGGGGGGGGGGGGGGGGGGGGGGGGGGGGGGGGGGGGGGGGGGGGGGGGGGGGGGGGGGGGGGGGGGGGGGGGGGGGGGGGGGGGGGGGGGGGGGGGGGGGGGGGGGGGGGGGGGGGGGGGGGGGGGGGGGGGGGGGGGGGGGGGGGGGGGGGGGGGGGGGGGGGGGGGGGGGGGGGGGGGGGGGGGGGGGGGGGGGGGGGGGGGGGGGGGGGGGGGGGGGGGGGGGGGGGGGGGGGGGGGGGGGGGGGGGGGGGGGGGGGGGGGGGGGGGGGGGGGGGGGGGGGGGGGGGGGGGGGGGGGGGGGGGGGGGGGGGGGGGGGGGGGGGGGGGGGGGGGGGGGGGGGGGGGGGGGGGGGGGGGGGGGGGGGGGGGGGGGGGGGGGGGGGGGGGGGGGGGGGGGGGGGGGGGGGGGGGGGGGGGGGGGGGGGGGGGGGGGGGGGGGGGGGGGGGGGGGGGGGGGGGGGGGGGGGGGGGGGGGGGGGGGGGGGGGGGGGGGGGGGGGGGGGGGGGGGGGGGGGGGGGGGGGGGGGGGGGGGGGGGGGGGGGGGGGGGGGGGGGGGGGGGGGGGGGGGTTAAGCGGTGGGGCCCGCACGTCAGCGTCACAGAGACGCCCAGTCAGCACGTTGACAGGTCAAACCAGTCAACGGGGACTCGTGGGGCCCATCGTCAGTGGCACAGGGGGGCCACTTGCCAGGCCAGGTCGGCATCGGCGCCGGAGACAGCTCCGGCGACCAAATACGCGGCGGCGCATCGCCGGAGCGCGTCGGAATCACGCTAGGGGGCACCATTTGGTGCGCGCAAGGGCGCGTTCGAACGGGCGCACGCTCGCGCGTCGATCTGCGGTAGTGGCTCGGCCGGAAACGGTCGGAGACGGCGACGGCTAGCGGTGGAGCGGACGCCGGAGTTCGGGCACTAGCGGAATCGGCGACGCGCGGCACGGCGGAGCAGTCTAGATAGCTCTACGGGGCCCTACGCGCTTGCAGAACATAACCACGAGCTCGGACGAGCTCGATGGTGAGCGTGTCTACGGTGACGATCTCGTCGGCGGCGCGGAGCTCGAGCGCCTCGGGTGCGGCCTCTACGGCGACGGAAACACGCGGGGAGGAGAGGGGAAAGGCGGAGTGGAGCTCACCGCGTGGTTACGAAAAGCCCGTGACAGCTTAGGAGTAGCAGAGGAGCGCGGGGGTCGTCGGCGAGCACCGGAGACGGAGAAGAACGGGACGGTGGCGAACGGCAGCTGCAGGGCCTCCCCGCTCCAGCTGAGAGCACCGGATGACGAGGCAGTCGCCGGCGAAACTTCTGGACACCACGGAGGGAGGAGCAGGCGCCGGTGGCCGCGACAAACAGCGAGGCGCGGCGGCGATGGCGCTCGGGCGATGGATCTGAAGGAGGCGAGGAGCGAGCGAGGGAGAGGGGGAGAATGGCGGAGGAGGCCAGGGGGATGGACGAGGGGGCCCTTGTCCCCTCGCGTCGGTGGGGCGTCGGTGGCGTCACGCTGTCGGCGTCTCGTCGGCGCGCTCGCGGCGACCACGGGCGCGACGACACGCAGGTGAGAGAGAGAGAGAGAGAGAGAGAGAGATGGGCCTGGTGGGCTGGTTCGGGGCACTGTGCACTTAGGCCCAGTGCACAGTGCCTTTTTCCTTTTTCCTTTTCTGTTTCTGCATTTTTCTTTTTACATAGAGGGTTTTGTATTATTTTGAGCCACCAAATGAATTTGTAAAAATGTGAAACTTGCTCACATAAATACATTGCAATATCCAGCACTGCCACAAAAAGTTTGAGCAATTTTGGAATTCATTTGGATTTTTGAAAAATTGAAATAGGCATTTATGGTGCTGTTCTGGCACTGTTCAAATGCTTAGGCCTGTTCTGTGGTTGAATTGAAGCTTTAACCATTGTGACTAAGCACTGCAAATGAGGATGACTTGGCATTATTAGCAGATGATCACAGTGATTATTACACAGGGGTGTTACAATCTGAAGCAGTTGGAGTCCCTCGATCTATCCTACAACATGTTTTGTGGTGAAATCCCGCCAGCTTTGTCGGCTCTAACCTCTCTGAGCCAATTGAACCTGTCATACAACAACTTATCAGGCGTGATACCGTCCGGGCCACAGCTGCAGGCTCTCGACATCCAGAACTACATCTACATCGGCAACCCTGATCTTTGTGGCTACCCTCTCTCCAAGAACTGCTCTGCTAGTACTACTGATGCAGAGCAAAGTGTCCATGAAGATGCAGATCATATATCGTATCTGTACCTTGGGATGGGCATAGGATTTGTGGTCGGCCTTTGGGTGGTGTTTTGCACCATGTTACTGAGGAGAACCTGGGCAATTGCTTACTTTCAGATCATCGACAGGCTGTATGATGAGGTTTATGTGTGGGTGGCTATTACTTGGGGTCGCATGATGAAGAAGGCCCACGACGACGCAGCGTGAGGAGCTCGTGGCAGTGCAGTTGAACTGCTCGAGAACTGTATGTTATTACTGTGATTTGGAGAGCAAGTACTAAGTAGTACTTTGGTGGGTGTATTGCTACCATGTATTTGTCCTGGTGTTATCTGCTACCTATGAGGTACCGTAGCACCATATATTGTATGGATTGAATCAAGTGGAAATGTTCTCTGGACTTTGTAAGATATCATGGTTTGTAAACAGCGCCTATAATGATAAATTAGATCGTGCTCCTCTTGTTTTAGGTGCCCTGTTTTTCTAAGAGGCCATGTTTTGTAAGCAGGCTCCTAAGCATGTAAGCGTGACTACATGATTTGAATCCAGGTCAACGGATGCATACTATGTGTGCAACAGTTACAATTACTGTTTGTATCTCGGCAGCTAACACTCTCGTTGTTACCGCTCCATTGCATCCTCGATGGCCTGTAGAAAATCTGTTAATAGGTTCTGCATGTATGCCATGATCTTGACAGGTTCTACTGGCAGGACAAGGTACTTTGCTGTAAATTGTAATCGGGCTAAACTCGAAGGGTCCACTATCGTGGTCCAGCCAACACTTTCCTCTAGGAGCAATACAGACCTAGGCGAGGCTCATCTGAATCTTAAAAGAGTCGTTTCCCTGAAATTGCTGAACTTTGCTTGTTTAAACCTCTGAATGTTTCTAGAGTCTGTCACCTGATTGATTGTTGACCTGGCAAAGCAGCAAGAGTTCAGTAGGTCGGTGGTCGGGACCTGCGACTGGAGAAGATCGATGGTAGCGGCGGGAGTTCTGTTCGTGTCGGAAGCAATCAGAGGCAGCAGGCGGCGTCATCAGCGGTGTGCAGCGACTCGAGGCCGTCTCGGCGAGATGCGATGGGCAGCGAACAGCGCGTGGGGCGAGCTAACAGCGGCAGTTGGCGTCGACGAGATCGATTCGCTCGACCGAAGCAGAGGCGGCAACGCGGGCGGCGAGCGGGAGCGCTAGGGCACGCACGCATGGAGCTGATCGGTTTCGTGCGGTCCGTGTAGCGCGCGGCTGGGTGCTGCGAGGGCCAAGGCCGAGGGCGGCAGTCCAAGCAGCCTGATGGGCTGGCACCAATGGGCGGTTCAAGCGAGCGGGCCAAGGCGTGGAAGACTGTGAGGGGAGCTGCTGCATGCGAGATTTGTTTAAGGAAAAAGAAGTCTGGTTCTGGCAGACTTTGCAGTGTGTCAGAACATGGAAATAGCTGCCCATATCGGATTAAGATTGTGAATAAAAGGAAAGAACAAGAAAGATAGCAAAGGTGGCCACGTGTATTGTTTAGAGACGTGATACTCGGCATTGGTCGGTGATGATCGATGGTTTTCTGCAGTAGGGGTTTGAGTGGTGTGGGTTCGCGACCCTGGAGACTCGACTGTGACAGCAGAGGCTCGACGCGGTGATAGCAACGGGGCGTGGAGTAAGCATGGGACACAACGACAGACCAATGCACTAATGGTGAGACATGTGGTCAAGCAAAGTGTGCGGAGGGTGCTGAAGCAGTGTTGACGAGTACCAGATTCTAGTTGGTGACTAGGTCTATCGGTGCTAGTTGATGGACAAGAGTTGACCATGGAGATTCTGAGAAAGTGGCGGAAAGTCTGAATTTGTCAAAAGTTGAGAGAGTACATGGCCGTATATTCTGTGATATTCAGTGCACAAGGCAAAGTGTGGATGACAAGTACAGAAGGAGGTGGAGTGCTATAGCTATGTGACATGTCAGAGGCTATCCGGAAAAAGGGTGAGACAACTGCGAATTTGACTCAGGGTGACGCAGGGCGACGGTGAAATTCCTTCAAGTTTCAGACAAGCAGTCAAGAAAGAGCGATGACATTGAGTTCAGGTAACTCTTATATGTGGCAGCCAATATGTGAGTTGTTCACTTTCATGCAGATAGTGGTCGGTGTGTGATGGTGTTGAACGGATACTCCGGAAATTGGGAGCACAAAGTAGAGTAAAGAGGAACTTAATTTTGCTCGAGTGTTGACTGCGAAGAAGACAAGAATGGACTACAGTTGTAGCAGGTGGAGTCACATGGAGTCTGGGAGTAGCAGCGGTGCTCATGGCGTATCTCAAGTCCAATGTACATGGAGGTTCGACACATGGATGAATCAAAGGTGGTGGAGAATATTCGCCAAGGTGGAGTTTGTTAGAGTTGTGTCGAATATTATTGTACAAGGTAGGTTACAGTTGGACTTGAAGTCATACGGTGCGTAGACAGGATATTGAGTCGTATTCAGGTAGGACACTTATATCCTAGGCCTCTTATATAATGAGGGGGTAGACACACGATGTAACCTATGCCAACATAATAGCACAGGCACGCGGGGGAGTCGACGGTGTGTGTCGGCGCCCAGGCAACCGGTATGCGGTATTGTAGCGGTGTTATGGGGAGGAGCACCCATAGCCAGGCCCCGGGGATGTAGCCATGATGGTGAACCTCGTTAACAAATCTCGGTGCCGTGTTCGTGTGATTGCTTGATCCTCGGTAAATTGACGGTGCGCCTCGGTTTTATTTTAACAGGTACATGTATTAATGGTTCTCCCCAGCGGAAGAATGGCTTATTCCATTCCTGCCGCAGTAAAAGGGGTATTTGAAGGCAGCTAGGGCTCCGAGTGTGAGGATGGAGGTAATTAAAGTTGTGCCAAGAACATATGCAAGGCCCCAAGCCATGAAGAAGGTTGTTAAGTACTACTAGGATATCTCCTGGAAAATTACTAGGTGTACTCAGTTAAATGGATGATCTTTGTGCCTTGCATGCAGGTTTGTGGAATGTGGCTCTAGCAGATGCGGCGTGCCGAAGACAGACACGGTGACGCTGGTCGACGTCGTTTTCGACTAACCGGACCACTACCTGGGGTCAGTCTGTTCTCGGGCATTACGACGGCCGGGGAGGTGTAGCCGGCGCTGTACGAGGAGGCGTGGAAGGACCCTCTGAAAGAAGATGGTGGCGCCGGATGGGTGGATACCAAGAGCACCTCCGGCCGCTGCTCGAGCTCTACAGGCAGGCTATGATTCTTATTGACTCTCCTCTGAACAAATTCTACACTGAGTATGAATGTGAATGTCAGGATCCAATCTCTGAATCTCTCAAGAGTTGACACCTTCAGTGAACTGTTACCTTGTAGTACTAACTTCTCTTTGAGGTCACTTCTTTTTTTATCTTGTTTTTACCTTTCCTTAGCATTCTAGCTGCTCTAGTTTCCTTACTACTGTTCGTGCAATTTTAGCCTGAATTCGGAGTTCGACTGGATCATAAGTCTCTAGGTGTTATTACCTGAACAGTAGTGACTTTCCTGAACTGCTTCCTGCCTGCACTTATAATGGAGACAATGTCGTTTTGCCTTAAACCTGTTTTTTTTTTACCTTGGTTCAGTATCTGGCCAACAGTATAATTACAGTCCTTGGTGCTCTCCGCAGGTCGTAAGGTTTCTCAGAGTCGGCCTCTCTTGGTTCAGAAGCGGCCTGAAGATACAACAACTCACATGGGCAACATACGGTGCTTGAGGATCACTGACTGAATGTGACATCTCTTGGAACATCAAACCGTGGGTGCATGCTTTTGTGTCATCTCTTGGTTACATAGAGGAGATATGAAAACTTGACTATGGACATGAATTTAAGGTCCCTTTGTTTCGGTGCAAATGGGTCAATCTGTCAGAAGGTGGGGTACAGGTAGACCCGCAGTACGGAATGACAACAGTGGATCTCAACAATCTTGGGTACACAGATGAACCATTCGTCCTAGCCAATGATGTGGTGCAGATTTTCTATGTGAAGGACATGTCTACCAAACCGAAAAAATGAAAAGATAAGGAAGCGAATACATCATACGATGAGCCAAAGCGCCACATAATTCTTTCAGGGAAAAGAAACATCGTGGGAGTGGAGGACAAGACAAACATGTCTGAAGATTATGAAAAGTTTCATGAAATTCCTCCCTTCAAAGTGAAGGCTGACCCAAGCATCCTATTAAACGATGAAGATTATCCATGGTTACGGCGCAATAAGCAAGGGACACCCGCGAAGAAAAAGTGAAGACTTTCTCTCTAGTGAAGAAAAAGTGAAGACTTTCTCTCTACTGAAGACAACATATCACTACAGTTACATTCTGGGTTGAAAGCCATAGCTATGCTCCACAACTATTCTGATGATGGTTTTGATCTAGAATATCACTGCAGTTACATGTCAAGAAATTAAATCCCTTTTGTAATAGATGAGTTTTCGTCCGAAACCCTGATACTTCGAAAGAGATTGTCCAGTTTGTACACGAAGTGCATCCAGTTTTTTCCCGTAACCCTCTCAACTTTTTAGCACATGCTATGTGGGTGAAATTATGATACCATGCCAAGTTTCAACCTTTTCAGAGTTCATGTGTACTGCTTTTCAATTTTAGGGTCATTTAGCTCAAAATAAATCATTAAATGCATTAAAAATAGCAAATGAAATCAGAAAATGGTTGAAAATTGATGATTTGCCTTTGAATTGTGCATATTGAACGCACAAAAAGTCTGGAGTTAAAATATATTTAAAAAAATGAAATCCCTTTGTAATAGATGAGTTTTCGTCCGAAACCCTCATACTTCGAAAGAGATTGTCCAGTTTGTACATGAAGTGCATCCAGTTTTTTCCATAACCCTCTCAACTTTTTAGCACATGCTATGTGGGTGAAATTATGATACCATGGCAAGTTTCAACCTTTTCAGAGTTCATTTGTAGTGCTTTTCAATTTCAGGGTCATTTAGCTCAAAGAATGAACTAATAGCAAAAAGAATGAACTAAAAAGTTTTTATAAAACTCTAATAGCAAAAAGAATAAAATAAAAAGAATCAATTAAAATATTTTATTATGATCAAATAAAACAAAACTATAATATTCTTCAATAGCAAAAAGAATCAACTAAAAAGAATCAAAATAATATTAACTAAAATTATCAAAGTATTTTTTTTGTTAAAAACTTTAATAGCAAAAAGAATTTTCATAAAGTATTTTTTGTTACAAACTTTAATAGCAAACTAAAAAGCTTTTATAAAACTCTAATAGCAAAAGGAATCAAGTAAAAAGAATTAATAAAAAATAAAACGTATGCAACTAAAATTATATAAAATTTATGCAGCTAAAATTATATAAGTAAATTATATAAAATCATGCAACTAAAATTATATAAAATTTATGCAACTAAAAATAACATATGCAAAAAATAACATTAAAAATTTAAAAACATAACATATGCAAAAATAATAATGTCCGCCTACTAAGCCACCACGGCCTGCATACGACTAGAAACCCTACATATGGGCCAGGATGCAGGCCCGCAGTGGAAGCAGGCCCAACAGGGCGAGAGGTAGGCATGTAGTGCCTGCATTAGAGAGGAGCTCGAGAGGATAGCCGCAACAGTGCTTATAAACCACTGCGAGCTCCTCTCAACTAGCGAGGTGGGACTAAACTTTTGGCTGTGCCAGCACCAGCACTCCATCCATCGCGAGCTCATTCACCACCCCCATGGCGGCCACGAACAACGAGAGAGGAGGCCGGGCCCTTCTCCAGATCAGGGAGCCAAACACGAGCTTATTGGGAGGGATTTTGCCAGATCCGACACCTTCCTTTCTCCTCCACCATGGAGGCGGAATGGAAGACGACGGCGACGACCACCGGCCGCTGCTCGCGAGCGCCGATGGCAGAAATCCCAACGGCATAACGCCAAATGAAGGCATAGCGCCAAACAACGGTATAGAGCCAAGCCAAACCAGGACTACAACTATACTACTATAAACAAGGAGGTCCCGAGCACCTCTCCTTTGCCATCGCCGGCCGGCATCGCCGTCAGACAAGGCGTAGGATCGGGCCAGGAGCTGGAAGACACAAGCGACTCTCAAACTCGACCTCTCTCGAAGGAACGGCGAAAAGCAGTCCTCCCCCAAGCCTTCAAGTTTATACACGGTGCATCTGCATGCATGCAGGAGCTTTTTTTTTTTTTTTTTGAGGGGAAAATGCATGCAGGAGCTGATGCGGGAGGAGTGTGAGCGATGGGCCAGGGCCAGGAGCAGCGTGGACGTGTGGTACGACGTACGAGGCCCGCCAGGACAGGATGTGGTTGGGATTGCGTCTCGCGAATGCACACATAAAAGATCGATGACGTAAGCTGTCATTCCATTTGTTTGGTAATGTACTCTTCTCCCAAAGTTGGTTCTTTTCTTCATATGTGTCTTCCTCTTGCAGATTTGACCAGCTGCAAATGGGAGGAATTTTCCTAGATGTTCCCATTTTTTCTCCCAAAGTTTGTGCTTTTTGTTGCTATGTCTGGGCTTGGATCGAGTATGGTTCTTGAAGCCCCGTAGGAAGTGATAATATTTGTAGGTGATGGAAAGCAGCCATGTTGTGTACACGGTTTGAATTATGAAATAGTTCCATTAAATCTGATACATGAAATGTTGTTCGGTTCAGGTTGCTCCAAGAAGTTCTTGAGTATGACATAACATTTGTGGTTCTGCATTTCTTGACGATATTTGTATGTTTCTTAATGGTCGCTTTCGTGATTTACTGATGGAAGATAGATAATTAGCTGCATTGCATGATACAATGATGGATGTCCAGCTTTAATTCTACAATTGGACATGGCTAATGGAAGAGAAAGTAGGATGTACTTCATACTTGCGGTAGAATAATAACCTGTTTTACGGTGATTGGCGAGCTACAAATTGTAATTTCATGTAACTCTAGCTCTGATTTATTCTGACCGTCAGATCTGGAAAATTCATGTAAAGATGTATTTTTTCTAAAAAGGGTAAATTAGTAATTGAGTCGTCTGTTCCCTTCCTGACGATAGCTTAGAGCATTTCCAGCCGCGCCCCCAACATGCCCCCCAAAGGCCCTTTTGCATCGCCGACGCAGAAATTTCGGCCGAGTCACGCCCCCAGAAGCCCAGTTTTCGCCGGTTTGGGCCGATTTTGGCGCCGGCGGACCCAGGCCGAACCCGGCGCGCTGGGGGGCACCCGGGGTCGCCGGGGGAAACGTTTTTGGCGCGAAAAGGAGTGGGCCCGCCGAGTCAGTGACTCGCCGCCTTCGTCGTCCTCATCGCCTCGGTTCCCGCGGGAATCAATGCCAAGGCTGCCGCGCCGGTCAGCCTTCCATTGATGCCTCACGGGGCAGCGCAGTGAAGGCGCGGCGACGCGCGTCCCGCCCGCTCACGCCACGCGGCACACGGCGGCAGCTCTCCCACCGCCCATCCGCGGCTATAAAAGCCGTCCTCCCTCACCAGTGAACGCACAAAGCTCTCTTCTCCGACGCCTCTCCCTCCCACTCTCTCCCCCGCCGAACAATGGCCGAGCGCTTCCCAGGCGACGGCGCAGCGGCGAACGGCTTTGGCCGCCGCCATCTGCGCTCGGATGAGGCACGCCTCCTCTACGAGGCCGACTACCCGGCGCCCTCGGACATGCGGGTGCCGGGCACCTGGAGGCTCAGCGCCGGCGGGGTCCCGGTGCCACCCGCGCCCACCGGAGCGGCCCGGCGCGCCGAAATCGCGCGCCTCCGGTCTTCGCTGCCGGATCCGCAGCGGAACCAGCCGAGGTTCGCCCCCGACAACAACCCGTTGTGGCTAGGCGTAGTCGTTTTTAGTTTGTGTTTTTAAGTTTTTTGTAAAATATCAATGAAATCGCCTAGTTTGGACGTGTTTTCGCCAATTTCATGTTTCAAAAAACGGCGTCTGAGGGTGGCCTGGGGGCGGTGGCTGGGAACCCGACCGGCCCCACGCCAAGATTTATCGCCGGTTCGCCCCCAGGCTGCGATATTTCAAGCGCCCGGGGGCGAACGGCTGGAGATGCTCTTAGTCCCTGTCCGCACGCACACAGGAATCCGCATAGCCGCCGCCGCACCGCTTGGTGGACATTCCACCGCGACGGTTTCGATCCAGGCGAGCACCTCCAGTCCGCCACTCTCCTCTTGCTTCAGGCACCAGAGATACGGCCCGCTGCCAGTACTGCAGGCGCTCCGCCGCGACGCGCCGAACCGGCGGAAGCCTCCGCTTCTCCACCGCCCCCTAAATCGCCGCCGGTGACAGAGGATCGATCTCTCCACCGTACGCCGGAAACCATACTGCCTCAGTCAGCGTAGTTCCTTCCTGTTTACTGGAGCGGTTTCCCCTCGGTCATCCATCGCCCGTACTACCTCGCCGCCGGCGAGCTTCCTGCCAACTACAGGTAGCTGCGTACTGTAACACCCCCTTGGGGGGGGGGGGGGGGGGGGGGGGGGGGGGGGGGGGGGGGGGGGGGGGGGGGGGGGGGGGGGGGGGGGGGGGGGGGGGGGGGGGGGGGGGGGGGGGGGGGGGGGGGGGGGGGGGGGGGGGGGGGGGGGGGGGGGGGGGGGGGGGGGGGGGGGGGGGGGGGGGGGGGGGGGGGGGGGGGGGGGGGGGGGGGGGGGGGGGGGGGGGGGGGGGGGGGGGGGGGGGGGGGGGGGGGGGGGGGGGGGGGGGGGGGGGGGGGGGGGGGGGGGGGGGGGGGGGGGGGGGGGGGGGGGGGGGGGGGGGGGGGGGGGGGGGGGGGGGGGGGGGGGGGGGGGGGGGGGGGGGGGGGGGGGGGGGGGGGGGGGGGGGGGGGGGGGGGGGGGGGGGGGGGGGGGGGGGGGGGGGGGGGGGGGGGGGGGGGGGGGGGGGGGGGGGGGGGGGGGGGGGGGGGGGGGGGGGGGGGGGGGGGGGGGGGGGGGGGGGGGGGGGGGGGGGGGGGGGGGGGGGGGGGGGGGGGGGGGGGGGGGGGGGGGGGGGGGGGGGGGGGGGGGGGGGGGGGGGGGGGGGGGGGGGGGGGGGGGGGGGGGGGGGGGGGGGGGGGGGGGGGGGGGGGGGGGGGGGGGGGGGGGGGGGGGGGGGGGGGGGGGGGGGGGGGGGGGGGGGGGGGGGGGGGGGGGGGGGGGGGGGGGGGGGGGGGGGGGGGGGGGGGGGGGGGGGGGGGGGGGGGGGGGGGGGGGGGGGGGGGGGGGGGGGGGGGGGGGGGGGGGGGGGGGGGGGGGGGGGGGGGGGGGGGGGGGGGGGGGGGGGGGGGGGGGGGGGGGGGGGGGGGGGGGGGGGGGGGGGGGGGGGGGGGGGGGGGGGGGGGGGGGGGGGGGGGGGGGGGGGGGGGGGGGGGGGGGGGGGGGGGGGGGGGGGGGGGGGGGGGGGGGGGGGGGGGGGGGGGGGGGGGGGGGGGGGGGGGGGGGGGGGGGGGGGGGGGGGGGGGGGGGGGGGGGGGGGGGGGGGGGGGGGGGGGGGGGGGGGGGGGGGGGGGGGGGGGGGGGGGGGGGGGGGGGGGGGGGGGGGGGGGGGGGGGGGGGGGGGGGGGGGGGGGGGGGGGGGGGGGGGGGGGGGGGGGGGGGGGGGGGGGGGGGGGGGGGGGGGGGGGGGGGGGGGGGGGGGGGGGGGGGGGGGGGGGGGGGGGGGGGGGGGGGGGGGGGGGGGGGGGGGGGGGGGGGGGGGGGGGGGGGGGGGGGGGGGGGGGGGGGGGGGGGGGGGGGGGGGGGGGGGGGGGGGGGGGGGGGGGGGGGGGGGGGGGGGGGGGGGGGGGGGGGGGGGGGGGGGGGGGGGGGGGGGGGGGGGGGGGGGGGGGGGGGGGGGGGGGGGGGGGGGGGGGGGGGGGGGGGGGGGGGGGGGGGGGGGGGGGGGGGGGGGGGGGGGGGGGGGGGGGGGGGGGGGGGGGGGGGGGGGGGGGGGGGGGGGGGGGGGGGGGGGGGGGGGGGGGGGGGGGGGGGGGGGGGGGGGGGGGGGGGGGGGGGGGGGGGGGGGGGGGGGGGGGGGGGGGGGGGGGGGGGGGGGGGGGGGGGGGGGGGGGGGGGGGGGGGGGGGGGGGGGGGGGGGGGGGGGGGGGGGGGGGGGGGGGGGGGGGGGGGGGGGGGGGGGGGGGGGGGGGGGGGGGGGGGGGGGGGGGGGGGGGGGGGGGGGGGGGGGGGGGGGGGGGGGGGGGGGGGGGGGGGGGGGGGGGGGGGGGGGGGGGGGGGGGGGGGGGGGGGGGGGGGGGGGGGGGGGGGGGGGGGGGGGGGGGGGGGGGGGGGGGGGGGGGGGGGGGGGGGGGGGGGGGGGGGGGGGGGGGGGGGGGGGGGGGGGGGGGGGGGGGGGGGGGGGGGGGGGGGGGGGGGGGGGGGGGGGGGGGGGGGGGGGGGGGGGGGGGGGGGGGGGGGGGGGGGGGGGGGGGGGGGGGGGGGGGGGGGGGGGGGGGGGGGGGGGGGGGGGGGGGGGGGGGGGGGGGGGGGGGGGGGGGGGGGGGGGGGGGGGGGGGGGGGGGGGGGGGGGGGGGGGGGGGGGGGGGGGGGGGGGGGGGGGGGGGGGGGGGGGGGGGGGGGGGGGGGGGGGGGGGGGGGGGGGGGGGGGGGGGGGGGGGGGGGGGGGGGGGGGGGGGGGGGGGGGGGGGGGGGGGGGGGGGGGGGGGGGGGGGGGGGGGGGGGGGGGGGGGGGGGGGGGGGGGGGGGGGGGGGGGGGGGGGGGGGGGGGGGGGGGGGGGGGGGGGGGGGGGGGGGGGGGGGGGGGGGGGGGGGGGGGGGGGGGGGGGGGGGGGGGGGGGGGGGGGGGGGGGGGGGGGGGGGGGGGGGGGGGGGGGGGGGGGGGGGGGGGGGGGGGGGGGGGGGGGGGGGGGGGGGGGGGGGGGGGGGGGGGGGGGGGGGGGGGGGGGGGGGGGGGGGGGGGGGGGGGGGGGGGGGGGGGGGGGGGGGGGGGGGGGGGGGGGGGGGGGGGGGGGGGGGGGGGGGGGGGGGGGGGGGGGGGGGGGGGGGGGGGGGGGGGGGGGGGGGGGGGGGGGGGGGGGGGGGGGGGGGGGGGGGGGGGGGGGGGGGGGGGGGGGGGGGGGGGGGGGGGGGGGGGGGGGGGGGGGGGGGGGGGGGGGGGGGGGGGGGGGGGGGGGGGGGGGGGGGGGGGGGGGGGGGGGGGGGGGGGGGGGGGGGGGGGGGGGGGGGGGGGGGGGGGGGGGGGGGGGGGGGGGGGGGGGGGGGGGGGGGGGGGGGGGGGGGGGGGGGGGGGGGGGGGGGGGGGGGGGGGGGGGGGGGGGGGGGTCGGTCGTGGTAAGTGAGGGTGATTTCCTCCTACACCACCCCCGATACCGACGTCGTCTTGCAACATCTCAAGTGTGGACTTCGAGGGTGAGTCCTCTTCCGTTCACCTTGACGACAGCATCAGGTGGAATTCCGTTCGAGGGTGGTCCCTCAGGATTTCTCCTTGGTGTCAGACACACAGTTACCATGGATACTATGACCCGACACTGATACATGATACTAAAGACGGGTAGGCCCTGAGGGGTACCCGCGCGAGCTGATAAGCGAAGTGATGTGGAGACGGGTTGACCTGAGAGGTGCCCGCGAGAAAATGACGAGGCGTGGCCGGGCATTCCTAGGCCTTGCCGCAAGTCCTCGAGACGGGGCGACGGGGTCACATCGATCGTGAGTCTCTGCTCGTTACCGCACGCTCCTAATCCACGAGCGGTTTGGATATTTGATCCGAGGGGCCTCTGGCCCGATAGCACTAACCATCACATGGGCATAGTATGGGCGTTCTGCGTTGTATACTTCAGCCGGAGCTTAATTGACGTCAGCGAGGAGCGGCCCGCTTTGGATTGGACTAGGAACGCAACTGCACTTGTATAAGGGGTTGCTAGGTCTGCTTCCGAAGTGTCCTCGCAACACATTGGGGCGTCCGGGGCGAAGGCCCAAGACCCCCGGGGGCATAGGTTAGTCCGGCGTGGGGGGGGGGGGGGGGGGGGGGGGGGGGGGGGGGGGGGGGGGGGGGGGGGGGGGGGGGGGGGGGGGGGGGGGGGGGGGGGGGGGGGGGGGGGGGGGGGGGGGGGGGGGGGGGGGGGGGGGGGGGGGGGGGGGGGGGGGGGGGGGGGGGGGGGGGGGGGGGGGGGGGGGGGGGGGGGGGGGGGGGGGGGGGGGGGGGGGGGGGGGGGGGGGGGGGGGGGGGGGGGGGGGGGGGGGGGGGGGGGGGGGGGGGGGGGGGGGGGGGGGGGGGGGCGAGAAAGAATCTCAGGCCGAGGTTGATGTTACAACTACTACTTTACATTATGCTAATCTGCACTCTTCTAATGCTGCAAGACTGAAGATGCTAGTCTTCGTCAGGACTAGGCTCTCCCCCTCTATTCTGGCATTTCTGCAGCCCAGTCCACATATTCAGCCTCCTTTTGAAAATGATGCATATGTAGTGTAGATCCTTGCTTGCTGAGTACTTCGCAGTACTCACGTTTGCTTTCCTTTCTTTTTCCCCATTTTCATTCGATGCCGCCAGGCGACGGAGCCCCGGAGCCAGCTGTTCCCGTTGACGACTACGGCTACTACTACTACTACCCTGCTGGAGGATACTACTACGAGGAGCCGGCAGACGACCAGGATTAGGATTGGAGGGTCCAGGGCAGGAGGCCCATGCCTTTCGATCGTAGTTTTATTTTGCCCCGCCTTTGTGAAGGCTTATCTCTTTCTGTAATATATCTGCACTCAGATATCTAACGCTTCTGCTGATGCTTGTTGTCATCAAGCTTTGTATTCGAGCCCTCGAGGCCCTGGCTTGTAATAAATGCTTGTATGACTTTATTTATGTTTTAGAGTTGTGTTGTGATATCTTCAAGTGAGTCCTTAGGCTTGATCGTGTGCATTTGCGTGTATGATTAGTGCACGATTAAGCCGGGGGCGTCACACCCCCTTTTCTCCAGATCCGACAACCGGACGCCGCCGTCGCCGCGCTTTGGCACCGCCGTGGCCACCAGCCTCCCCACGTCGTCTGGAGGTGCCAGGAAGGAGCGCCGCAGACGACCGCGTCCCCTGGAGCAACCGGACGGAGCTGAGGAGCACGGCAAAGACGGAACTCCGTCGTCTTCCTCCTCGGGACATCGCCGGCTTCCTCCGACTCCGGCGAGCGCTGCAGCTACTAAACCCCCCGACGAGCCCTCGTGTGCTCCCTCGGTGAGCACTCCGCCCGGCCCTCACCTCTCCACCCCTCTCTGTAGGCCGTAGTTCGCCCCCGACGCGCCCGCGCCTCCGCGACCGCGGTTGAGCTCGCCGGCGTGGCCCTGGTGGCCGCCAACCTCACCCGTGCCCACCTGCGTGCTCCGTATCCCCGTCCGAACCCGTAGCACTCGTCCGCAGCCCTCGACGAGCTCTGTAGCCTCAAATCCGTCGGTGGCCGAACGCCGTCGCCGCCCCTGCTCGTCCCCGGTGACGTTCCGGCCACCTCCGAGCCCGACCGTTGGCTCTGCTCGACGCGCGAGGTCACCAGCATTCGAACGCGAGTTAAATCACGAGGAATGGGGCACCACAGCGGGATTCCGGCCAACTCCGGCGATGAACCGCCGCGGGAGTGGCTCGCCGGAGTTTTCTCCGGTGCCCGCCGACGTGGCCAGTCCGGGGCCACCCCCCTGGGTCACTGACCCGTGGGCCCCAGGGGCTCGACCGGCCAGCTGACCGGTCAGCTCTGCTGACTGGACCGGCCCAGTCGCTGACACGCGGGCCCCACCTCCCTGTTAATCTGATTAAAACATTTTAGAAATAAAAATAAACTAATTACCCTAATGAGTCTATGACATGTGGGACCAGAAGCCTAATTAATCTAAATAGATTAGTTTAAGTCTCTGTTAAAGAAACAGAGGCTGACATGTGGGTCCCACTGGACCCACATGTCAGGTTTGACCTGGTCAGCGCCACTGTGCAATGCTGACGTCATCCCCTACGTAGTGCTGACGTCACAGTTACACTGTTTTGGATAATGTTGAGTTTGTTAATAAAAATAATTTCAGAAAATTCAAATAATCTTTAAAAATTCATATCTTTTAAACCGTAGCCCAGATCGAAAAACTTTATACATGAAAGTTGCTCAGAATGACGAGCCGAGTCTGATCGTGCCGTCTGTTTCGATGCCGGGACCCTCTACGTAGAAGAACTCGTAACTTCGAGGCCGTTTCCAGTATAGGAATAGTGCACAGACACCGGGTTTTAATCCCCGCGATAACCCTAAAATAACTAGGATGCCTCAGATGCATCTTTAGACAACCCTGCACTGCATCGTAGTCATAGCATGCCATAAGATGCATCGTTGCTGTGTATTTACCTGTTTCCTCCCCCGGGGGGGGGGGGGGGGGGGGGGGGGGGGGGGGGGGGGGGGGGGGGGGGGGGGGGGGGGGGGGGGGGGGGGGGGGGGGGGGGGGGGGGGGGGGGGGGGGGGGGGGGGGGGGGGGGGGGGGGGGGGGGGGGGGGGGGGGGGGGGGGGGGGGGGGGGGGGGGGGGGGGGGGGGGGGGGGGGGGGGGGGGGGGGGGGGGGGGGGGGGGGGGGGGGGGGGGGGGGGGGGGGGGGGGGGGGGGGGGGGGGGGGGGGGGGGGGGGGGGGGGGGGGGGGGGGGGGGGGGGGGGGGGGGGGGGGGGGGGGGGGGGGGGGGGGGGGGGGGGGGGGGGGGGGGGGGGGGGGGGGGGGGGGGGGGGGGGGGGGGGGGGGGGGGGGGGGGGGGGGGGGGGGGGGGGGGGGGGGGGGGGGGGGGGGGGGGGGGGGGGGGGGGGGGGGGGGGGGGGGGGGGGGGGGGGGGGGGGGGGGGGGGGGGGGGGGGGGGGGGGGGGGGGGGGGGGGGGGGGGGGGGGGGGGGGGGGGGGGGGGGGGGGGGGGGGGGGGGGGGGGGGGGGGGGGGGGGGGGGGGGGGGGGGGGGGGGGGGGGGGGGGGGGGGGGGGGGGGGGGGGGGGGGGGGGGGGGGGGGGGGGGGGGGGGGGGGGGGGGGGGGGGGGGGGGGGGGGGGGGGGGGGGGGGGGGGGGGGGGGGGGGGGGGGGGGGGGGGGGGGGGGGGGGGGGGGGGGGGGGGGGGGGGGGGGGGGGGGGGGGGGGGGGGGGGGGGGGGGGGGGGGGGGGGGGGGGGGGGGGGGGGGGGGGGGGGGGGGGGGGGGGGGGGGGGGGGGGGGGGGGGGGGGGGGGGGGGGGGGGGGGGGGGGGGGGGGGGGGGGGGGGGGGGGGGGGGGGGGGGGGGGGGGGGGGGGGGGGGGGGGGGGGGGGGGGGGGGGGGGGGGGGGGGGGGGGGGGGGGGGGGGGGGGGGGGGGGGGGGGGGGGGGGGGGGGGGGGGGGGGGGGGGGGGGGGGGGGGGGGGGGGGGGGGGGGGGGGGGGGGGGGGGGGGGGGGGGGGGGGGGGGGGGGGGGGGGGGGGGGGGGGGGGGGGGGGGGGGGGGGGGGGGGGGGGGGGGGGGGGGGGGGGGGGGGGGGGGGGGGGGGGGGGGGGGGGGGGGGGGGGGGGGGGGGGGGGGGGGGGGGGGGGGGGGGGGGGGGGGGGGGGGGGGGGGGGGGGGGGGGGGGGGGGGGGGGGGGGGGGGGGGGGGGGGGGGGGGGGGGGGGGGGGGGGGGGGGGGGGGGGGGGGGGGGGGGGGGGGGGGGGGGGGGGGGGGGGGGGGGGGGGGGGGGGGGGGGGGGGGGGGGGGGGGGGGGGGGGGGGGGGGGGGGGGGGGGGGGGGGGGGGGGGGGGGGGGGGGGGGGGGGGGGGGGGGGGGGGGGGGGGGGGGGGGGGGGGGGGGGGGGGGGGGGGGGGGGGGGGGGGGGGGGGGGGGGGGGGGGGGGGGGGGGGGGGGGGGGGGGGGGGGGGGGGGGGGGGGGGGGGGGGGGGGGGGGGGGGGGGGGGGGGGGGGGGGGGGGGGGGGGGGGGGGGGGGGGGGGGGGGGGGGGGGGGGGGGGGGGGGGGGGGGGGGGGGGGGGGGGGGGGGGGGGGGGGGGGGGGGGGGGGGGGGGGGGGGGGGGGGGGGGGGGGGGGGGGGGGGGGGGGGGGGGGGGGGGGGGGGGGGGGGGGGGGGGGGGGGGGGGGGGGGGGGGGGGGGGGGGGGGGGGGGGGGGGGGGGGGGGGGGGGGGGGGGGGGGGGGGGGGGGGGGGGGGGGGGGGGGGGGGGGGGGGGGGGGGGGGGGGGGGGGGGGGGGGGGGGGGGGGGGGGGGGGGGGGGGGGGGGGGGGGGGGGGGGGGGGGGGGGGGGGGGGGGGGGGGGGGGGGGGGGGGGGGGGGGGGGGGGGGGGGGGGGGGGGGGGGGGGGGGGGGGGGGGGGGGGGGGGGGGGGGGGGGGGGGGGGGGGGGGGGGGGGGGGGGGGGGGGGGGGGGGGGGGGGGGGGGGGGGGGGGGGGGGGGGGGGGGGGGGGGGGGGGGGGGGGGGGGGGGGGGGGGGGGGGGGGGGGGGGGGGGGGGGGGGGGGGGGGGGGGGGGGGGGGGGGGGGGGGGGGGGGGGGGGGGGGGGGGGGGGGGGGGGGGGGGGGGGGGGGGGGGGGGGGGGGGGGGGGGGGGGGGGGGGGGGGGGGGGGGGGGGGGGGGGGGGGGGGGGGGGGGGGGGGGGGGGGGGGGGGGGGGGGGGGGGGGGGGGGGGGGGGGGGGGGGGGGGGGGGGGGGGGGGGGGGGGGGGGGGGGGGGGGGGGGGGGGGGGGGGGGGGGGGGGGGGGGGGGGGGGGGGGGGGGGGGGGGGGGGGGGGGGGGGGGGGGGGGGGGGGGGGGGGGGGGGGGGGGGGGGGGGGGGGGGGGGGGGGGGGGGGGGGGGGGGGGGGGGGGGGGGGGGGGGGGGGGGGGGGGGGGGGGGGGGGGGGGGGGGGGGGGGGGGGGGGGGGGGGGGGGGGGGGGGGGGGGGGGGGGGGGGGGGGGGGGGGGGGGGGGGGGGGGGGGGGGGGGGGGGGGGGGGGGGGGGGGGGGGGGGGGGGGGGGGGGGGGGGGGGGGGGGGGGGGGGGGGGGGGGGGGGGGGGGGGGGGGGGGGGGGGGGGGGGGGGGGGGGGGGGGGGGGGGGGGGGGGGGGGGGGGGGGGGGGGGGGGGGGGGGGGGGGGGGGGGGGGGGGGGGGGGGGGGGGGGGGGGGGGGGGGGGGGGGGGGGGGGGGGGGGGGGGGGGGGGGGGGGGGGGGGGGGGGGGGGGGGGGGGGGGGGGGGGGGGGGGGGGGGGGGGGGGGGGGGGGGGGGGGGGGGGGGGGGGGGGGGGGGGGGGGGGGGGGGGGGGGGGGGGGGGGGGGGGGGGGGGGGGGGGGGGGGGGGGGGGGGGGGGGGGGGGGGGGGGGGGGGGGGGGGGGGGGGGGGGGGGGGGGGGGGGGGGGGGGGGGGGGGGGGGGGGGGGGGGGGGGGGGGGGGGGGGGGGGGGGGGGGGGGGGGGGGGGGGGGGGGGGGGGGGGGGGGGGGGGGGGGGGGGGGGGGGGGGGGGGGGGGGGGGGGGGGGGGGGGGGGGGGGGGGGGGGGGGGGGGGGGGGGGGGGGGGGGGGGGGGGGGGGGGGGGGGGGGGGGGGGGGGGGGGGGGGGGGGGGGGGGGGGGGGGGGGGGGGGGGGGGGGGGGGGGGGGGGGGGGGGGGGGGGGGGGGGGGGGGGGGGGGGGGGGGGGGGGGGGGGGGGGGGGGGGGGGGGGGGGGGGGGGGGGGGGGGGGGGGGGGGGGGGGGGGGGGGGGGGGGGGGGGGGGGGGGGGGGGGGGGGGGGGGGGGGGGGGGGGGGGGGGGGGGGGGGGGGGGGGGGGGGGGGGGGGGGGGGGGGGGGGGGGGGGGGGGGGGGGGGGGGGGGGGGGGGGGGGGGGGGGGGGGGGGGGGGGGGGGGGGGGGGGGGGGGGGGGGGGGGGGGGGGGGGGGGGGGGGGGGGGGGGGGGGGGGGGGGGGGGGGGGGGGGGGGGGGGGGGGGGGGGGGGGGGGGGGGGGGGGGGGGGGGGGGGGGGGGGGGGGGGGGGGGGGGGGGGGGGGGGGGGGGGGGGGGGGGGGGGGGGGGGGGGGGGGGGGGGGGGGGGGGGGGGGGGGGGGGGGGGGGGGGGGGGGGGGGGGGGGGGGGGGGGGGGGGGGGGGGGGGGGGGGGGGGGGGGGGGGGGGGGGGGGGGGGGGGGGGGGGGGGGGGGGGGGGGGGGGGGGGGGGGGGGGGGGGGGGGGGGGGGGGGGGGGGGGGGGGGGGGGGGGGGGGGGGGGGGGGGGGGGGGGGGGGGGGGGGGGGGGGGGGGGGGGGGGGGGGGGGGGGGGGGGGGGGGGGGGGGGGGGGGGGGGGGGGGGGGGGGGGGGGGGGGGGGGGGGGGGGGGGGGGGGGGGGGGGGGGGGGGGGGGGGGGGGGGGGGGGGGGGGGGGGGGGGGGGGGGGGGGGGGGGGGGGGGGGGGGGGGGGGGGGGGGGGGGGGGGGGGGGGGGGGGGGGGGGGGGGGGGGGGGGGGGGGGGGGGGGGGGGGGGGGGGGGGGGGGGGGGGGGGGGGGGGGGGGGGGGGGGGGGGGGGGGGGGGGGGGGGGGGGGGGGGGGGGGGGGGGGGGGGGGGGGGGGGGGGGGGGGGGGGGGGGGGGGGGGGGGGGGGGGGGGGGGGGGGGGGGGGGGGGGGGGGGGGGGGGGGGGGGGGGGGGGGGGGGGGGGGGGGGGGGGGGGGGGGGGGGGGGGGGGGGGGGGGGGGGGGGGGGGGGGGGGGGGGGGGGGGGGGGGGGGGGGGGGGGGGGGGGGGGGGGGGGGGGGGGGGGGGGGGGGGGGGGGGGGGGGGGGGGGGGGGGGGGGGGGGGGGGGGGGGGGGGGGGGGGGGGGGGGGGGGGGGGGGGGGGGGGGGGGGGGGGGGGGGGGGGGGGGGGGGGGGGGGGGGGGGGGGGGGGGGGGGGGGGGGGGGGGGGGGGGGGGGGGGGGGGGGGGGGGGGGGGGGGGGGGGGGGGGGGGGGGGGGGGGGGGGGGGGGGGGGGGGGGGGGGGGGGGGGGGGGGGGGGGGGGGGGGGGGGGGGGGGGGGGGGGGGGGGGGGGGGGGGGGGGGGGGGGGGGGGGGGGGGGGGGGGGGGGGGGGGGGGGGGGGGGGGGGGGGGGGGGGGGGGGGGGGGGGGGGGGGGGGGGGGGGGGGGGGGGGGGGGGGGGGGGGGGGGGGGGGGGGGGGGGGGGGGGGGGGGGGGGGGGGGGGGGGGGGGGGGGGGGGGGGGGGGGGGGGGGGGGGGGGGGGGGGGGGGGGGGGGGGGGGGGGGGGGGGGGGGGGGGGGGGGGGGGGGGGGGGGGGGGGGGGGGGGGGGGGGGGGGGGGGGGGGGGGGGGGGGGGGGGGGGGGGGGGGGGGGGGGGGGGGGGGGGGGGGGGGGGGGGGGGGGGGGGGGGGGGGGGGGGGGGGGGGGGGGGGGGGGGGGGGGGGGGGGGGGGGGGGGGGGGGGGGGGGGGGGGGGGGGGGGGGGGGGGGGGGGGGGGGGGGGGGGGGGGGGGGGGGGGGGGGGGGGGGGGGGGGGGGGGGGGGGGGGGGGGGGGGGGGGGGGGGGGGGGGGGGGGGGGGGGGGGGGGGGGGGGGGGGGGGGGGGGGGGGGGGGGGGGGGGGGGGGGGGGGGGGGGGGGGGGGGGGGGGGGGGGGGGGGGGGGGGGGGGGGGGGGGGGGGGGGGGGGGGGGGGGGGGGGGGGGGGGGGGGGGGGGGGGGGGGGGGGGGGGGGGGGGGGGGGGGGGGGGGGGGGGGGGGGGGGGGGGGGGGGGGGGGGGGGGGGGGGGGGGGGGGGGGGGGGGGGGGGGGGGGGGGGGGGGGGGGGGGGGGGGGGGGGGGGGGGGGGGGGGGGGGGGGGGGGGGGGGGGGGGGGGGGGTAAACCGTAGCTCAGATCGAAAAAGTTTATACATGAAAGTTGCTCAGAACGACAAGCCGAGTCTGATCGTGCCGTCTGTTTCGATGCCGGAACCCCCTACGTAGAAGAACTCGTAACTTCGAGGCCATTTCCAGTATAGGAATAGTGCATAGACACCGGGTATTAATCCCCGCGATAACCCTAAAATAACTAGGATGCCTCAGATGCATCTTTAGACAACCCTGCACTGCATCATAGTCATAGCATGCCATCAGATGCATCGTTGCTGTGTATTTACTTGTTTCCTCCCCCTCTCTCTCTCGTTAGACACAGACGCCGACGTAGTTCCCGAGGTCGACGCTGCTCAGGAGCCAGACGACGCAGCTGAAGACCTCGCCCTTGCCGTCGAGCAGACAGACAAGCACCCCTATTTTGAGCATTCCGATATCGCCTATTCTCTTCTCTCTATTGCTTGCATTAGAATTGCCACTGCTACTGCTTTACCTACTCTACTGCATAGCCTGTTTACTTGTAACCTGTATTTGATACCTGCCTGTTATCCTAAACTGCTTAGCATAGGATGTGTAGAGCCATGACAGAGACCCACTTGTCCCGACTGCCCCGCTGGACTCTCAGAAGACCCGTGCAACGGGATCGAAGATCAGACCTGGGCACCGCACATCACTCCCCCCTAATTTGCTCGACACCACTGGGTTACCATCGGGGGGGGGGGGGGGGGGGGGGGGGGGGGGGGGGGGGGGGGGGGGGGGGGGGGGGGGGGGGGGGGGGGGGGGGGGGGGGGGGGGGGGGGGGGGGGGGGGGGGGGGGGGGGGGGGGGGGGGGGGGGGGGGGGGGGGGGGGGGGGGGGGGGGGGGGGGGGGGGGGGGGGGGGGGGGGGGGGGGGGGGGGGGGGGGGGGGGGGGGGGGGGGGGGGGGGGGGGGGGGGGGGGGGGGGGGGGGGGGGGGGGGGGGGGGGGGGGGGGGGGGGGGGGGGGGGGGGGGGGGGGGGGGGGGGGGGGGGGGGGGGGGGGGGGGGGGGGGGGGGGGGGGGGGGGGGGGGGGGGGGGGGGGGGGGGGGGGGGGGGGGGGGGGGGGGGGGGGGGGGGGGGGGGGGGGGGGGGGGGGGGGGGGGGGGGGGGGGGGGGGGGGGGGGGGGGGGGGGGGGGGGGGGGGGGGGGGGGGGGGGGGGGGGGGGGGGGGGGGGGGGGGGGGGGGGGGGGGGGGGGGGGGGGGGGGGGGGGGGGGGGGGGGGGAGCGATTCAAGATCCATATTACAATTCAACGCCAACGATGTATCCATCTCAAGTGATGAGAATTGCAATCGGTAGGCTGGGTTGCTAGGTCTGCTTTCAGCCGCCCACGCAACGCATAGGAGTCCCCGGGGCGATGGCCCAAGACCCCTGGGCGCATAGGTTAGTCCGGCGTGCTGACCTCTCTTTAAGTATTTGGTCGGGTTGCGGCGTATTGTTTGGCCGAGGGCGGGCATGACCCAGGAAAGTCTGTCCAGCCGGAGTTAAGCAAGCGTGATGGGTAAGTTGGTGCACCCCTGCAGGGAAGAACACATCTATCGATAGCCGGTCCTACGGTAAAGGACACTCGGAGTTGTATCCCGATCGATACAGCTAGATACCTGGATATGTGGCTCCGGGATCGCTTTCTCGCAGGGAGTCGAGGAAGGATCTCTGGGCGAGACTGATGTTTGATACTACTACTGATACTTTACATTATGTTACTCTACACCCCTCTATTGCTGCAAGACACTGAAGCTGATGAAGATGCTAGTCTTCGATAGGACTAGGTCTTCTCTCTATTCTGGCATTTCTGCAGCCCAGTCCACATATACAGCCTCCTTTTGATAATGTTGCATATATAGTGTAGATCCTTGCTTGCTGAGTACTTTGCAGTACTCACGGTTGCTTTTCTTTCTTTTTCCCCCATGTCCAATTGTTGCAACCAGATGACGGAGCCCCTGAGACCGTCGCCCCTGTCGACGATGGCGGCTACTACTACTACCCTCCCGACGGATACTACTACGAGTTTGCCGACGACCAGGAGTAGGATTGGAGGGTCCCAGGCAGGAGGCCTGCGCCTTTCGATCGTAGTTTTTATTTTGCCCCGCCTCTGTGAAGGTTTATCTCTTTCTGTAATATATCTGTACCCAGATATCTAACGCTTCCGCTGATGCTTGTTGTCATCAAGCTTTGTATTCGAGCCCTCGAGGCCCTGGCTTGTAATAAATGCTTGTATGACTTTATTTATGTTTTAGAGTTGTGTTGTGATATCTTCAAGTGAGTCCTAGGCTTGATCGTGTGCATTTGCGTGTATGGTTAGTGCACGATTAAGCCGGGGGCGTCACAATAGAGTTCAAAATTAATTGCACTGAGAATTAAACAAGATAATTCTACAGTGCGCTCCCACTCAAATCAATATCTCTCATAATTGATTGTGAGCGATTCAAGATCCATATTACAATTCAACGCCAACGATGTATCCATCTCAAGTGATGAGAATTGCAATCGGTAGGCTAACTTGCCAATCACATCTCCATGTGACTCTTGTTCATCTTTCGATGGGTGTGTTCCGAGCTCAGGACGCTCCTCCAGAACATCAAGACAACCAAGTGATCTTGCTGCAAGGTCTCAACTCACCCGCCTCACACTTCCCTAATCGTTCGCACCCATGTATCCATGTGATGCCCTGAAAAGTTAGGTGCCGTGACGGTGCTACACTTGGGAGAACACTAACTACTTGATATTTTTGTGAGGGATCACCCTAATAAAAGCAACTACCGCGCAATCAAGAAGGGTGCATCATAAGGGATAAACATCTCAGGCAATTCATAATAGCATGATATGGTATAGCCCTTTCCGACGGAGAAGTCTTTCATTTCTTCGTCTTCGGCATTCGTGTCGGTCTTCACCTTCGCGAAAATTGCCACCGCCTTGTCGATGCACCAGATAATATTGCTATCTCTATAGCTAATAAAATAATGCATTACACAAGGTTGACACGCAAGTCATTTAAAGTGCAATCATATGGCTCCAGCCATCATGCCGAATCATGACACGCATGTCATGTTAATCAATTTACATTATATAGTCATCTCATACATAATCAAATTATTGTGGTATCAGAGCCGACTGCCTGTAGGAATCCCCCTTCCCAACTCCTTGGCCGAAGTTGAGTCTAGAGGTCCAAATTTTTTTTACTAACTTGGCTGTGTGGCTTACGGGCCCACGTCGCCAACTGGGTGGTACTAACATCTTTTACTCCTCGTCCTTACTCTGGGAACTCTGATCTCCCTTCTATTTTGGGTTTTATAAATTACTAACACCGACACTTAGGATCTCGTAATTCCATCCACCCGGAGAGCTGGATTTCAGTGCGATTTCCCTGTCATTGATCTGATTAGTCTGATAATCATTTTCCTTTCCATTGTTTTGTTTAACCTTCTCTTTCCAAGTTATCATATACTACCCTCACCGTCATTTGACACATTTGGAATCACTCGGCAAAACGTGTCGTGTTCAACGTCAATATTTCGACTTCTTTCGAGATGTTAATTGAATTCATGATGAGCAATGCCATCCTTGCTCCTCGCTGATCTGTGTTGGCACCAACATAGCTGACAGCATATCTTCTGACATACCTTGTTGTCGTGAGCGGTAAGATGACACCGTTCCCCCTACTCTCGATCGACCCTCACTACCGTTCCAAAGGATCGGAACCCGACTCTCCTGAATATCCTCGACTCCAAAATTTTCTTTGCGCTTGGCTTTGTGTTTTGTCACGAGCCACCCCTTCAGAGATGATCTACTCCCGATACCCCGAACCCCTGCTCACACTTCGTTCAGGTATCGATCGAATCTCCTTTCGCTTGAAACTTCTTATTGTACCTACATACTGTGCTCCCGATGTTTCATTAAGTTTCAACTCGAGAGATTCTTTCTGCCACATCTCCTGAGCTATCTGCAAGACAATCGACCCAGCAAAGGTCAGATCCCCGGAGTTACCTTTACTTCCCTACTTAAATCTCGCGACGAGATTTCTTGTAGTGGAGGAGAATTTGTAACACCCCCTTGTAATGACCACAGTGATCAACTGCTAATAATGCCATGTCATCATGATTTGCAGTGCCTTGTCATTTTGGTTATTTATTCAATTCAAATTCAAATCTGAAAATCAATTTAAATTCCAAAGTGCAAGTTGAAGTTGATCCAACTCTGCTGGAAAAATGTTATTTAATTAGCAAATATTCCAGTGGTCATGACAAAATCATAATCATTATTTTTGGAGTTAGCTAAGTGAGTTAAACAAATGGGAACAACACCAAAACCGATTATTTAAAGCCATTTAAAATCATTTCAAATATTAATGGTTTCCAATTCTGTCCAAACCACTTTTTGGTGGGAGATAATATTACCCTGCAATATTTTGGTCAACTCCCACATTTTACAAAAGTGCCAAGGTGCCCTAACTATTCCAAACCAGAAAAGGATAAAAGAAAAAGAATAACAGAAGCAGAGAAATAAAAACGGGACACTGTGCACTGGGCCTTAGTGCACAGTGCCCCGAGTCGAGGCCCAGCTGGCCCAGCCCAACTCTCCATCGCCTTCCTCCCCGTGCTGTCACACGGCCGCGCCGACACGCCGACGGGCGCGGTGCGTGTCGTCCATCCCCGGCGCCGCTGCCGCCGCGAGGGGGAATAAGAGGTCCCCGCGGCCTCTCCTGAACCCTAGCCCTCTCATTCCTCTCCCTCGCCGCTCTGCCCCTTCCCCTTTTT
>JAAAWM010010650.1:0-46846 GCA_036873465.1 Thinopyrum obtusiflorum
GTTGATTGCTGGTGTCATCACTGCATCATGCTGATGTCATAATACAATTTAGTATTTCTGTTAAATTAAATAAATCCAGAATATTGTTTAAAATTTTGAAAAATCATAATAAATAATCCGTAGCTCAGATCGAAAAACTTTATACATGAATAATGCACATTCACCGGTTAATAAATCCCACTTTAATCCTAAAATAACTAAAATGACTTAGATGCATCTTTAGGCAACCCTGCACTGCACCGTTGGCATAGCATGCTCCGTGTTGCATATACTTGTTGTGTATTTATTTGTTTCTTCCCCCTCTTCTCTCTCGTTAGACTTCGGTACCGACGCAGCTCCCAAGACCGACGCAGCTCAGGAGCCCGACGACTCAGTTGATGACCTTGCCTTTGCCGCAGAGCAACCAGGCAAGCACCCCCCTTTTGAGCATTCCGATATCGCCTATTCCCTTCTCTCTTGTGCTTGCATTAGTAATTGATGCTGCTACTGCTTTACCTATTCTGATGCATAGCCTGACTTTGTAACCTGCTGTTGATAATTACCTCCGTATCCTAAACTGCTTAGAATAGGATGGCTAGAGAGCCCCAGTGACCCCACTTATCCCGACTGCCCCGCTGGATTCTCAGAAGACCCGATCAACGGGATCGAAGATCAGGCCCCGGCACCGCACATCACTTCCCTCTTAGTTGCTCGACACTACTGGGTTACTATCGAGTGCCGAGGGTGATACCTCGTCAGCACTTCTGATGATAACCTTGTAGGTTAGTTAATCGAACGTGGTCAGTGAGGGCGATTCCTCCTACACCACCCCCAATAACGACGCTGTCGTGCAACTCCTCAAGTGTGGACCTCGAGGGTGATTCCTCTTTCGTTCACCTTGACGATATCATCAGGTGGAATTCCATCGAGGGTGATTCCTCAGGGTTCCCTCTGGTGCTAGACACAAGATGACTAAGATTACTAAGGCATTACACTGTACCATGTTAATAAAGGCAGGTCGACCCTAAGGAGTACCCGCGAATGATGGATAGTTACCCGTAAGATATTTTATGAGGCGCGGCCGGGCATTCTTAGCCCTTGCAGCAAGTCCTCGAGACGGGGCGATGGGGTCACATCGATCGTGAGTCTCTACTCGTTACTGCAAGCCCCTAATCCACTAGCGGTTTGGATATTTGATCCGAGGGGCCTCTGGCCCGATAGCACTAACCATCACGCGGGCATAGTATGGGCGTTCTGCATCGTATACATCAGCCGAAGCTTAATAGACGTTAGCGTGGAGCGGCGCACGCTGGATTGGACTGGAATGCAACCGCGCTTGTATAAGGGGTTGCTAGGTCTGCTTTCGGCCGCCCACGCAACGTGCAGGAGTTCCTGGGATGATGGCCCAAGACCCCTGGGTCATAGGTTTAGTCCGGCGTGCTGACCTCTCTATTAAGTATTCGGTCGGGTTGCGGTGTATCGTTTGGCTGAGGCCGGGCATGACCCAGTAAAGTGTGTCCGGCCGGAGTTAAGCGAGCGTGGTGGGTAAGTTGGTGCACCCCTGTAGGGAAGAAACAATCTATCGATAGCCTGTCCTACGGTAACGGACACTCGGAGTTGTATCCCGATCGATACAAGTAGAACTGGAACCTTGAGATGATAACTGGATATGATGGCTCCGGGATTGCTTTCTCGCAGGGAGTCGAGGAAGGATCTCTGGGCGAGACTGTTACTTGACACAACCACTACTACTATATATTGTGCTGATCTACTCTCTTCTAATGCTGCAAGATCACTGAAGATGCTAGTCTTCGATAGGACTAGGCCTTCTCTCTATTCTGGCATTTTTGCAGCCCAGTCCACATATACAGCCTCCCTTTGAAAATGTTGCATATGTAGTGTAGATCCTTGCTTGCTGAGTACTTCGGATGAGTACTCATGGTTGCTTTGCTTTCTTTTTCTCCCATATCCATTTGACGCAACCAGATGACGGAGCCCCCGAGGTAGCTGCCTCCGACTACGGCTACTACTACTACCCTCCCGGCGAGTACTACTACAAGGAGCCGACCGACGACCAGGAGTAGGTTCGGAGGGTCCTAGGCAGGAGGCCTACGCCTTTCGATCGTAGTATTTTATTTTACCCCGCCTTCTTTAAGGCCTATCTATAACTCTGTAATATCTGTACCCAGATATCTAATGCTTCCGCTGACACTTGTATGCCATCGAGCTATGTATTCAAGCCCTCGAGGCCCTGACTTGTAATATAAAGCTTGTATGACTTTATTTGTGTTTTAGAGTTGTGTTGTGATATCTTCAAGTGAGTCCTTAGTTTTGATCGTGTGCATTTGTGTGTATGGTTAGTGCACGATTAAGCCGGGGTCGTCACATAGGGTCTGGTTTTTGATGTCACTGCGATGCAGGCAGTGATGCCTCACGTATCCACCTGTGGCTAGCCATAGTTTGCCTATGGTGGAGCTGAACATCGAGAGGAAGACAACCTCGCTAAGGGCATCTCTAGCCCTTCCCTTCAAATTTAACACCCCCCCCCAAAAGCCCCTCCAACCCTGAACTCCTTAAATTTGAGTAGTTAAAAAAGTGTGCACCTAGCCCTTCCTCTAAAACTTAACTTCCTAAATAAATCTTTGGTAATTCCTCCATCCGTTTGCATAGATACTCCATTTCAACTTGATATTTTCACAATAAATTAATTCAAAACTTGATAATTCCAATGAACACATTTCAAGGACACTTCAAATTCAAAGACACTATAGGTCGAAATGAAGTAATGACCCAAATAAAACATGATAAAAGTACAAGAATCAAGTGTTATGAAGTTGCCACAAGTGCTCAACATGATCATCTTGGAGTTAGTGATGAGCTTCTCGATCTCGTGATGCGATGCCATGAATCTTTGGGTCATGTTTGCTTGATGTTGTGACTAGACATGTTCCCCATTATAGAGGCACCGAAAGTTCTTCGGTTTTCCTCTCTCATACTCGATGATCACGTGGTGCATGACAATACATGTTGTCATGACCTACCATATTACCAATGGGTTCCAATACTCAATTGGGCCACGAATCGCAAACCATTCTGAAGCACACCAAAAACTCTCTCAACATCATTTCTGGCAAATTTTTGGCACTCTGCAAAGTGAGCTATGTGGTTGCCTACCATACGGTGAATTGTCTTCACTAGTATGACCCATGGAGGACATATGCCACCAACCCATGTTGTACTAGCATCAATTGACAACATAGTTACAAGGTGGAGCTTGGCAATTAGCCGGCTGCAAGCAGGGTTGACTCTATGTTTCGGAAGGCCCTAGGGTGAACTCGATAGCATGGGCCCCTAAGTCCTAAGACTATATACAAAGAATTAGAAATTTGTACATCAGAACCCTAATCATATATACTGAAATTGGGGATAGATCATGGATAATACACATGTGAAGATGGCTGGACTCATGGTTGCGGTCTCACGGATGGCATTGCCGGACGTGAGCAAGGGGGCAACGGCGGCATGCCGGGCGCACATCGCAACACTAGGGGCAAGCCGGTAAGGCTGCCGCATAGCGCAGTGATGACAAGATCGAGAAGCGACCGAGTGAGGTTCATTGTTCATGGTCGAAGAGACGAAGTGATCATCATATTCAGATTGGATTCACACATGTGGCCATGCAAACACTTCACCCCTGGGCTTGGTCGCTAGCAATTGCGTCTATCCCATATTCATATTCAGATTGGATTCACGCATGTGGTCGATACGCCGGGCGCACAACGCAACACCAGGGGCAAGCTGGCAAGGCTGTCGCACAATGTAGCGAAAACAAGATCGAGAAGCGGCTGAGCAATGGTTTAGTGTTCACGATCGAAGAGATGAAGCAGTTGTCATATTTAGATTGGATTCACATGTGTGGTCGTGCATACGCTTCACCCCTAGACCTGGTTGCTAGCAATTGGGCCTAGCCCATCTTCTTTGTTTTATTTCTTAATTTTTTCCCTACTCAATTTTTTGTTGGGCTATACTTACATACCAGATCATGCCCCCCCGGCATGGGCCCTGGGTGATCACCCATCTGGCCATACACCAGGGCCGGCCCTGGCAGCAAGCCTTTCGGATATAGGTGATCTCTATGGGACAATAAGGTCATTGTGAGAGCCAGTCCAAAGTACATACAATTGCCAAATCCATAGATCCTCTATCTCCTCCCATCTTCCTCACAAATGATCACGACCATCGCCATCTCAAAATCATAATCATCATCGATCTTCTTCATTCCCCGATAAAGAGTCATCGAAATACATCTCCCACAACCTCTTCATCTAGACAATGCAACATCGAATGGTCAATTTGAATGAAAGAATAACCAAAAATAGAGAAAAGGGGACTAATGAGGGGGAACTTAATCAAGCATGTAGCCAGTGGAGAGAGGCGAGAGCCATGATGACCAACGTTGGTGCACTGTCGAGGCTATCGAGGACAAAGACGATGGGGGGGGAGGCCTGGATGCCGAGAGGAATAGAATCATGGCCTCAATGCGGTCGTACACACCACCGAGGAAGCACACGACAACTTGGCTCCTGCGTGTGGTACATGTCCAACGTGGGAGCGAGATGGACGCTGTTAGCTTGAGCACGGTTCGGCTTTGACCTTCTGCTCCTCCACTAGTTCCTTTTCTAAGGACTTGTGGCACCATGGTGGCCCACATCGGGTTGAAGCTCGCGACGGTGTTAGTGGAGAGAGGCGGCGCTGCGGGGACTCTATGGGGGGGGGGCTCGATGGGCTGCAGGGGGGCGGCGAGCTGCGGGGACTCCTCGAGATGGAGGTACATGGTGGGGAAAGCCAGTGGTTCGGGAGAGAGAGAGAGAGGGAGAGAGAGAGAGAGAGGGAGAGAGATAGAGAAGTCACGTGCGAGAGAGAAATGTGAGGAGATTCTGTTCGATGCTCAAATTTGACCAAGGAAGGGGTTTTCCTCAAAATTATGAGGCACTAAACGTTTTTGAGAATGACTAGAAAGGTTTAATTCATCAAAAGAGAATTAAAAGAATTTAGTGGTGGACGAAATTGTTTTGTTATGTGCTGAGAACAGCTCAAAAGTCATTTTCTATACAGCTGTTCCTCACTAAAGAAAAACATTAAATATACAACACCTAACTAGGTTGTACTCCATCCGTAAAGAAATATAAGAATGTTCCACTACTTTAGTGATCTAAACGCTCTTATATTTCTTTATAGAGGGTGTAGCTCGTAAGCCAAAGCTTAGACTGTTTGGTTAGGGTACGCGTGCCAAGTTCCATTTTTTAATCTCTTTTATTACTCCCATCCTGCTATCCATATTTGCTTATGTTTACACTTTTCACTGTCTGTCTCTATTCAGTACATGCCCACTCGTTAGTCTCAGTGTCTACTATATATATATATATATATATATATCACTCCTTTTCTATCCACATTATCTCGCTCCATGTCATACAGAGACTTTTCTATGAGTGTGGATCCTATGTATGCACCTTTGTAAGATACCCATAGTGAGAGGTCCCCGCAAAAAAAAAACATAGTGAGAGGTATATGTAGGCAGTACCGAAGTGTGGGTGTTTGATATCCCATTTGCATCGTAAGGAAGTAAGGAAATGACACGTGTGCTCCCAAAATGTAGTTTCTGACCAAGGCAATCGATATATTAATCATCATGATCAGTTGGGGACGAGAGGTATCGGGAGGCACCTAAGTGCTTTGGTATTTGTTCAGCCGAAATGTACTCGTGGTTTCTGGAGTGATCTATTTAGTTTTGTTAGTTTACCTATATTGATGTTGTCAGTCTCTAAGGTTCCCAAAGTGGTACAATGTGTGGTAGTGATACGTCTCCGTCATATCTATAATTTTTTATTGTTTCATGCCAATATTCTACAACTTTTACATACTTTTGGCAATAATTTATATGATTTTCTTGGACTAACATATTGATCCAGTGCCCAGTGCCAGTTCCTATTTGTTGCATTTTTTTTGTTTTGTAGAAAATCCATATTAAACTAAGTCCAAACACGATAAATTTTTATGGAGAATTATTTTGGAATATATGTGATTTTTGGGAAGCGGAATCAACGCGAGACGATGCCCGAGGGGCCCACAAGCTCAAGGGGCGAGCCCCCTACCCAGGGCACGCCTGGCAAGCTTGTGGCCACCCCGTAGGTCGGTTGGAGGTGTCCTTCGGCCGCAAGGAAGCTTATATCCGGATAAAAATCGTGTTATAATTTCAGCCCAATCGGAGTTATGAATCTCCGGGAATTTAAGAAATGGTGAAAGGCCAGAAAACGGGGTCACGAAACAGAGAGAGAGAGAGAGAGAGAGAGAGAGATCCAATATCGGAGGGGCTCTTGCCCCTCCACCGCCATGGAGGACATGGACCAGAGGGGAAACCATCGTCCCATCTAGGGGGGAGGTCAAGGAAGAAGAAAAAGGAGGGGGGCTCTCCCCCCTCTTTCCCGGTGGCGCCGGAGTGCCGCCGGGGCAAGGATCGTGACGACGATCTACACCAACAACCTCGCTACCGTCAACACCACCTTTCTCCCCCTCTATGCAGCGGTGTAACACGTCCTCTCCCCGCTGTAATATCTACTTAAACATGGTGCTCAACACTATATATTATTATCCAATGATATGTGGTTATCCTATGATGTTTGAGTAGATCTGTTTTGTCCTATGGGTTGATTGATGATCGTGATTGGTTTGAATTGTATGTTTTATTTTGGTCCTGTCCTATGGTGCCCTCCGTGTCGCGCAAGCGTGAGGGATTCTCGTTGTAGGGTGTTGCAATACGCTCATGATTCGTTTATGGTGGGTGGCTAGAGTGACATAAGCTTACACCTGAGTAAGGGGGTTGTTGCGTATGGGAGTAAAAGAGGACTTGATACTTAATGCTATGGTTGGGTTTTACCTTAATGGTCTTTAGTAGTTGCGGATGCTTGCTAGAGTTCCAATCATAAGTGCATATGATCCAAGTAGAGAAAGTATGTTAGCTCATGCCTCTCCCTCATATAAAATTGCAATAATGATTACTGATCTAGTTATCGATTGCCTAGGTACAAATAATTTTCTTATGACAAAAAGCTCTCTACTAAAACTAACTTAATTGTTTCTTTATCTAAACAGCCCCTAGCTTTTTTTACGTGTTCTTTATTATCTTGCAAACCTATCCTATCACACCTACAAATTGTTTCATACTTGTTCTAGGTCAAGCGAACGTTAAGTGAGCATACAGTTGTATCCGTGGTCGATAAAACTTGAAGGGAATATAAATTCTACCTTTAGCTCCTCGTTGGGTTCGGCACTCTTACTTATCGAGAAAGGCTACAATTGATCCCCTATACTTGTGGGTTATCAAGATCTTTTTCTGGTGCCGTTGCCGGGGAGCAATAGTGTGGGGTGAATATTCTCGTGTGTGCTTGTTTGCTTTATCACTAAGTAGATTTTATTTTCTGTTCTAAGTTGTTCTCTATCTTTAGTTATGGATATTGAACATGAAATACCAAAAAAAATAAGTGTACTTGCTACTCATGGAGATGGGGAAACTCCTAAAACCCTCGAGGCTCGTTATGTGAAAAATATTAAACACTACTTTAATAATCCTGAGAAAACCCCATTCAACTTGATAATGGGAGACACGTTGGATCAACGTGAATACTTTAGGGATTATCGCTTGACTCAAAAAGGGAAACTCTTATGGGATCAAATTGAAATGTTGCATTGGTATGCTTGGAATTTATGCTTGAGATATGATAATACTTGTTGCTCTAGGATGAAGACTCCACACCTTTCCTTTTCATGTGAATTTAATGATAATGAAACCTTCGCTTCTTATGCTAATGGTAGATATGATTACTATGATGTGGAACGGATAGAAGAATTTGTAGCCTTTAAGGGTGCTTATAAAATTGAATCTTTGTTTGAAAAGTATGAAGATTTTGATGATGAACTACTGCAGCATGCTGCTAACGCGACACTACAATCAGAGACCCTTCGATGAAACTATGTGTGATGCATTAATCACAAACTGTGATGTAAAAAACCCGTCAAAAAAGATGCAAAATGTTTGCGATGGCGGATACATCAAAACGGTTTAGATTTTAGTTGCGTGTGCGATGCGGGGCATATGGTTCAGTTCAATAAACTGTTTGCGATGAGGCAGAACAACAGAAACGGGCAGCCAGATGAAGGTGTGTGTGATATACGACATACAGTTAACTCAGATAAACTGTTTGTGATGAGGCAGAACAACAGAAACGGGCAGCCAGATGAAGGTGTGTGCGATATACGGCATACAGTTCACTCGGATGAACTGTTTGTGATTAGGCGGAACAAAAGAAACGGTCAGCCAGATCATGGTGTGTGTGATAGAGGGCAAACAGTCCACTCGGATGAACTGTTTGCGTTGAGCCAAGAGAACAGAAATGGTTCAATTTAACAATATGTGTGTGATACGCGGCAAACAAGTGTGTAATCAGAAATGTGTGCGAATACCGATAATAACACAGACGATTGCTGCTAATAAGACGTGTGTGTTGTGCGATGGGATTGCATACAGAACAACAACATATATATATATATATACACACACACTCTTATAAGGACATGATTGCATAACCAAATTAAACATCAAATTACATAGGTGGCTACTATACACATGACATTTGCACACACCAAAGTAACTATTACATGCATAATTACATAGGTGGCTACTACACACATGACATTTCCACACACCAAAGTAAACTATATATTACATGCATAATTAACTAGGATAAACGATCATTTGATCATCATCTACTTCTTGTGACGCTTGCCGCTACTGCTCTGCTTGTGGCTCGATCCGGCCTCGTCGATTTCGGGAACGAGGCACTTCCTCATGTCAATGATCCGCCTGTGCATCTCGTAGCATGTGTACACGCTCTTGGCCATGAACCCGAGGTGAGGTTCATCCAGTTGTCGCATCCAGGCCCCGTGCCAGGATACGGGACTTGTTCTGTTGGCATCCTGCTTCATCTTTTCGTAGTAGGGGTCGATGATGGCCGAGGCGAGTTCAACCAGGGAGTCCTTCTTCGTGCTACCCCAGACCCTGTAGTGGTCACGGATTTCGATAAGGTTCTTAGGCCAAGCCCGTAACCATGAGCGCCTTTACATCGTTGGAGGTTTTCACCATAGCGAAGTTGTAGTCGGTGCTATTGACAAACCTGGCGAAACGGTCGCAAGGCTCTGTGGCCATGCAGTAGTGGAAGATGAGGACATGATGGCGCACGCACAACTGGACGATGACAACCTTCTGATCTTTGCCAGGATGACCGCCGGTGTACTGGAGGTCGATGCCGACCACCTTGTACTTGTCTCGAGCAAGCAACTGCTCCATGATGTTGATGTAGTCCTCCACCACGGCCGTGTCGATGGTGTACACCACCGAGAGACCCGTCTCCCTCGCATGGGTCTCCATTTTATGCTCGCCGAACTCCATTGGAGCGCCGCTAGATATCCTCTCTGTATGTGTCGTCGTGGGTGTGCTTGTTGTGTTGTGGGGCGAGATCGAAAGGTTGAAGAGACTAAGGTTATAATGGCTGTGGGAATTAATGGGGAAGCCGAACGGCCTGGAATATCCGCACGCCCAGATGGCAGTTCTAATTTGCAGCGTGCCGCACGTAACTGCATCGTGGCGACACGTGCGGCGCAACCACCTGCATATGGGCCCCCCAATGTGATCGTGCGCAGGCCCCAACCACTGGCAGAGCGCGCGTGCAGGGACATTATTACCTCTTTGTGCTTCACTTCTTTGTCTTCATGTGAGCATCATCAAAATTATCAACGCCTAGCTAAAAGGCTTTAAAGAAAAGTGCTTGTTGGGAGACAACCCAATATTTTTATTTTCTATTTTTGTGAGTATACACATTATTACCTCTGTAGTAATTGTGTTTTGGTGTTTTAATTAGTGTTTGTGCCAAGTAAGACCTTTGGGATGGCTTACGGTGATAGTTGATTTGATCTTGCTGAAAAATAGAAACTTTTGCGTCAAGTAACAGAATTGTTTAAATTCACTGGAGCGTGAAAAATCCCTGAATTGTTTTACACAAGGTTGATGTACAAATTGCCTATGTTTTTCTAATTGTTCAGAATTTTTGGAGTTACATAAGTATTAGAACAATTCAGATCTTCACAGACTATTCTGTTTTTGACAGCTTCTGTTTTCTATGTATTGTTTGCTTATTTTGATGAATCTATGGGTAGTATCGGGGGGTATGAACCATGAAGAAGTTGAAATACAGTAGTATTACACCAATATAAATAAAGAATGAGTTCACAACAGTACCAAAAGTGGTGATTTATTTTCTTATACTAAGGCAACATATGCATGTATGATTGGGAAACTAAGATGATATTGCAACAGACCACTAGAACAGCACTTCAACATAAAAAAAACATGGTATGGTAGACAGATGGAGTACATACTGATGAATAACAATGCATAAGATATTCAGAAGCATGATCTTCAAACTAAGCAGATGGCATTGCGACAGAGTAGAATGACAGTACTTGAATTTGAAAATATGTTATCATGAATGGAATAGGTACTGAAAAACAGGAAGCACACAACAACGTGGCTCCTGCGTGTGGTACATGTCCGACGTGGGAGCGAGATGGACGCTGTTAGCTTGATCATGGTTCGACTTTGACCTTCTGCTCCTCCACTAGTTCCTTTTCTGAGGACTCGTGGCACCATGGTGGCCCACATCGGGTTGAAGCTCGTGGCGGTGTTAGTGGAGAGAGGCGGCGCTGTGGGGACTCGATGGAGGGGGCTTGATGGGCTGTAGGGGGTCGGCGAGCTGTGGGGACTCCTCGAGATGGAGGTACATGGTGGGGGAAGCCGGTGGTTCGGGGGAGAGAGAGAGAGAGAGAGAGAGAGAGAGAGAGAGGGAGAGATAGAGAAGTCACGTGCGAGAGAGAAATGTGAGGAGATTCTGTTCGATGCCCAAATTTGACCAAGGAAGGGGTTCTCCTCAAAATTGTGAGGCACTAAACGTTTTTGAGAATGACTAGAAAGGTTTAATTCATCAAAAGAGAATCAAAATTTAAACATAAGTTTAACCGAAGCAGAAGTGGTACAAAATAGGGTGTACCGAAGCAGAAGAAAAGTATAAAACACAAGGGGTACGTCGTGAGGTGAGTTAATCATGGCGTGGACAAGCTCGCTTCAGCGCTTTGCTACATCTTGATTCTTGGCATCATACTTCCATTCTGCACCCTGGCTGGCCCAACAAAGAAGGACAGGGAGCAAGTCAAAGGAGAGAGAGAAAGACATAGAAGTCACGCGTGAGAGAGAAATGTGAGGAGATTTTGTTAGATGCTCAAATTTGACCCAGGAAGGGGTTCTCCTCAAAATTACGAGGCACTAAATGTTTTTGGGAATGACTAGAAAGGTTTTAACTCCTCAAAAGAGAATTCGAAGAATTTAGTGGTGGACGGAATTGTTTTGTTATGTGCTGACACACCTCAAAAGTAATTTTCTATACAAGTGTTCCTTAGGGCATCTCCAACGTGCTTGCAGAGGAGCAGTAGCACCTGTCACTATGCGCGAAGACTGAATTGCTCACCTTGAGTAGGAATAGAAGTGTCTGTAACCAGCTTTGTGTATCAAACTAACTGACATTTTTCCGATGCCGCTCATTCCGAATGCAGTGGAGTGGGGGGGGGGGGGGGGGGGGGGGGGGGGGGGGGGGGGGGGGGGGGGGGGGGGGGGGGGGGGGGGGGGGGGGGGGGGGGGGGGGGGGGGGGGGGGGGGGGGGGGGGGGGGGGGGGGGGGGGGGGGGGGGGGGGGGGGGGGGGGGGGGGGGGGGGGGGGGGGGGGGGGGGGGGGGGGGGGGGGGGGGGGGGGGGGGGGGGGGGGGGGGGGGGGGGGGGGGGGGGGGGGGGGGGGGGGGGGGGGGGGGGGGGGGGGGGGGGGGGGGGGGGGGGGGGGGGGGGGGGGGGGGGGGGGGGGGGGGGGGGGGGGGGGGGGGGGGGGGGGGGGGGGGGGGGGGGGGGGGGGGGGGGGGGGGGGGGGGGGGGGGGGGGGGGGGGGGGGGGGGGGGGGGGGGGGGGGGGGGGGGGGGGGGGGGGGGGGGGGGGGGGGGGGGGGGGGGGGGGGGGGGGGGGGGGGGGGGGGGGGGGGGGGGGGGGGGGGGGGGGGGGGGGGGGGGGGGGGGGGGGGGGGGGGGGGGGGGATTCTCCCACCTACTGACCTACTACACCATAGTGTATTGGCGTTCATTTGTTAGGATCACTTCAGCTCCATAAAAGAAGAAGGTAAAGTGTGATCCAGCTGCTGTTTACTGCTAGGGTGGCATTGTTGCCGGCTCGAAATATATTTTTTGTATCACTTCATGAGAGTACATAATTCAGTCAGAGTCCCTAAGTGTGGTCTGTCACAACCCTTTTTTGAAGCCCTGATCTGTAAGACAATCGTTCTACGTAATTTCATTTATACAAATAGTATGCTACAAAGGAGGGAGAAAAATAAGGCAAAATAAAGGTGTAAAACAAAGGGGAAAAACTCATCAAATGCCAGCTCCAGGTATCATAGCAAGTGTATGAGTGCAAGTCCCTAATTGTTGTCTTGTCACAACTTATTTTTACTGATGGGGTGGCATTGTTTCCATTTATATAAATAGTATGCTACTCCAAAGGAGGGAGAAAAAGAATACAAAATAAAGACGTAAAACAAAGGAAAGAACTCATCCAGTGCCAGCTCTAGGTATCATAGAAATGTATGATAGATCAGCATCTATCCAATCTTGAAGACAAGCAGCATGGTTGTCCTTAATTCCGTGTTGGGGGGGGGGGGGGGGGGGGGGGGGGGGGGGGGGGGGGGGGGGGGGGGGGGGGGGGGGGGGGGGGGGGGGGGGGGGGGGGGGGGGGGGGGGGGGGGGGGGGGGGGGGGGGGGGGGGGGGGATTACAATACCAAAGCAAGTGCATGAGTGTTTTTTCAGTGTTCAATACGAATGCCGCCTCATCGAATAAAGTTTAGCGATAACGAAGGAAAAAAACATGAGGGGTACGTTGTGAGGCGAGTTAATCATGCCATGGACAAGCTCGCTTCATCACTTGCTAGCGCTTGATGCTCGGCATCCTACTTCAATTCCGCACCCAGGCTGATCCAACAAAGAACAGGGAGCAAGTGAAAATAGAGGTGGGATGCTGAGACAATGAACTGTGGGACAACTGGTATACTAATATACCTTATTTTGAAATGGAGAGAGTATATATGAACATGAGTTTGAGGTGGTACGTCCCCATAAAGAAAAACAAAGGTGTTCGAGTTGGCATGTGAAAAGAAGTAATTGTACAAGCAGTAGTGACCCATGTTGTAAACAAGTACCAGACTCTGTGTATCACTCTCAGCGAAAAGGTAATTGTACAAGCAGTGGTGACCCGTGTTGTAAACAAGTGCTAGACTGTATGTATCACTCAGCAAAAAAGAAAAGGACTTCGTACCACTTGAGAGTAATGAATGTTTTCAATGTGTCCATGCTTGTATTTATGATAATAGAACTGATATGAACTTAAGCTATGTTTCAAGTCTAAAGATTCTCCCGCCTACTGACTTACTACACCACAATGTATTGACGTGCATTTGTTAGGATAACTTCAGCTCCACAAAAGAAAATAGTAAAGTGTGATCCATATACTATTTACTGTTAGGATAACTTCAGCTCCACAGACGATTTTTTGACCGTTTTACTAAAAAGGCAGCATAACGCGTCGAGAAGAATCGAATGTCTTTTTTTATTTTGTATTTCACATGGAAACAGGAGGAAAACAATGCTTTATTCATTTTAGTTGACAACTGATAACTAAGAGAGAGAGAGAGAGAGAGAGAAACCTAAACAATTTTTGTTTTGTCCTACACATATCTCAATCTTTATTTGGTGGACGTTGAAGGTTCCATCCTGCACATATGCCTTTACAACAATCTTTGGTGAATGTTAAATGTTTTGTTTTGCACAAGAAAGGAAGACAGAAATGCTGATAATCCAACCAACACAAGACTCTGAAACTAAAGGCCACTTGCTTGCCTGAGCTGAGCCATCAAACCAAACATCATCTTGCCTTGATTTACTACTATACCGCAGATCGACCAAAATAAATTCATTGCCTGAGTTACACTAGTTCATATTAACAAATTTGTATAACAACTTTCTTCGATCATTAGCATGGCTTGATGAATTATACTAGTTATGAGTGATGCATGACGGTCACTCGATTCAGTTTATTGAGCCTAGGAGTATGCACATTAGAAGGTTAGTATGACAACTTTCTTGTAGCATTAGCATGTCTTGCTTACTTAGTAGTTTAGATCACAACATGCATGATGTTCCCTCGATTCAGTTAATTGAAGCTTTACGAGTATGGACATTAACAACTTAGTGCGATAAATTTCTTGGATCATTAGCAACGGTTACTAAAATTATTAGTTTAGAGTGACTGGTTTCAGTTTATTGATGCATTAGGAGAATGCACATTGACAACTTAGTATGATGATTTTCTTGGATCATTAGCATGGATTGCTAAATTATTTGTTCACGGTACAACATGATGTAATTCGAGGAATGTTGTGTATGATGCAGGTTGAGGATCAATGCTGCTGCCTCTAGCAGGACACCTTCCCCATCTCACGTGAATGCTTTCGAGAAGGCAGTGAGGGGGTAATAATCCCAATTTCATGTAAACGTGATGCGATTTAATACCAATTTTCGACCGGACATTTCGGCAGCATAGCGCGTCGGAAAGAAATACATCCGCGATGGTACCATACGAGTCAACAAGTAATTCCTGCTACAAAGGGTGGGTTAACACATGAGTGAAAGTCAATCTATCTCTAGCTATTAGCTTTTCATTTTGCCCTCAAAAGGCATCCCAATCTTCTTTTACTCAAAAAAGAAGGTTCGCACAAAGCCGATCAACCGCTTATGCTATCACTTTCCAGAAAAACTAGCTGAGGCAAAACTTCTTCACTTTGGCACTTCCTTTGATAACTAATGTAGTATATCATGATTTTTGGAACTCTACTTGTGATGACAAGGTTCATTATTTATGGGACTAGATTGGCACTTATTCGTTACTAGTCCATTTGATTTTGAATATGTGCCCTGCTATGATAGGTGTCATAAATCCAGCCTAGTATTTCCTAGTTATTACTAGCTATATGTTGTGAATAGGTTTAATTCTAACACTCTCCAAACAAACCTGCATCTGCTTCCTAGAACCAATTAAGATTTATAAGTTAGATTATACGAGACAACACGCATAAGGTTACTTAAAACCTCAGAGTTTTTCTCTATATAAAACTCTACATGCTAGATATAACATACTTGATTGAATACTATCTGCTCATAGGCATGCATGCTAGCTAGCAATAATACTAGAGCATCCGGATCAACCGATAAAGTGGAAATAATAATAATGACAACAATAACAACAACAAAAGGGCATGCATCAAGCCCTAGCTAGTCCATCTCTAAGCTACTAGTGTGCAGCAAATAAACAATGGTTTTTCTTTTTGGCCTCCTCAATCTTTAATTCAAAAAGGTTTAGATGAAGTCCATCACCTTTTCATGCCATCATGGTTCACAAAACTAGTGGTATGTTTGTAAATATGCTACCTTGTGGTTTGCTTGTTCAGAAATTTTGGTGACCACAAGCAATAGGACATGATTCACTGGTACCATTATCGCATTGAATCTTGTAGTAAAAACTGGTGTATGCATGATTTCCTATGAGACAAGGAAGGAATCTGGATTTCATGCCCTATTGGCTTGGCTCAATTATCTACATACCACCGAAAAAACCAAATCAAGACAATCAACTTTACCAATCAGAGGAAGCATGTATAATTTTTTCACTACCTTTGCTTGGATGGAATCGTGTGGATCTTCTTCTGACTCAAACAGCCATCATGTACACGGCTGGCCCATCGCCCTTGTCAGGAGCATATCTCCATAGCTTGTGCTTGTGCCTCCTCACGTCAAGTAGGACCATATGAACACAAAATAAAAACACTTGTCAGGTTGACCGGCACCACGCCAAGATTTCCTTGAAGGTGGTTAGATCAAGAAACGAAATCATCGGGGACAAAACCAAGAAACCTGGCATGATGGACGAGTGTTGGGCAGTAGCCATGGATATGGCCAGGGACACCGCATGTAAGGACTGGTTGTGTGTTGGCCTAAGGAGAAATGAGGAGGGGAGTGAGGGAAAGAATAAGCGGCAATAGCATTGTGTGTTGGCCCAAGGACAAAGGAGGAGTGGCGCGAGGGAAAGAATCAGAGGCAGTGGCAAGGGGAAGGGATGGGCATTTATAGAGAAGAGGGGGGGGGGGGGGGGGGGGGGGGGGGGGGGGGGGGGGGGGGGGGGGGGGGGGGGGGGGGGGGGGGGGGGGGGGGGGGGGGGGGGGGGGGGGGGGGGGGGGGGGGGGGGGGGGGGGGGGGGGGGGGGGGGGGGGGGGGGGGGGGGGGGGGGGGGGGGGGGGGGGGGGGGGGGGGGGGGGGGGGGGGGGGGGGGGGGGGGGTGGAGGGATCGAGGGAGGGGAGTAATGGAGGAGGCGAAACGATGGATAGAATTAATGGAGGAGGAGGCGGATAGACAGAGGGTGTGTGTTGGTTTTGGTTTCTAGGAGGAGAGAGGCGAGAGAATTAATGGATGAAGATTTGTTAAGTTTCCTAACTAATACAGTTTCTAGGGGGAGTAGGTATTAGGACTCCCTCCGGTTTCTAGGTGGTTTCCTTTCATTTCCTGGCTAATTATGATTGTGAATCACGTCTCTCTTTGGGTTTTTCTTTACAGGTAATCCTCTCCCTTCTGTCTCCTAACATAACATACTTGGCATCTGCTTCCTAAGATACGGCAAAGAGAAACAGATCCGTCATGAATGCACTAGACAGATTTATATATTAGTGGTAGATTATTATAGAAGTGAAGAAAGGCAAGAGAATATATAGCAGGAAGATACTACGTGCCTGCACAAATTCAATTCAAGGTTTTGCTCCTAAATAGAATGATGACCAGAACACGCAGCTGAAGCGAGTTGCAAAAGAGGAAGGCATGGTCTCAGTGGTAGCTCGTGAGGGTTTTCAATTGGCATATGGAGGCTGTTTGGATTGAAGCCAACGCGTGTCCTGCGAATTAATTGGCGTTGACTGAGAGGCTACATCTTATTTGGATGGGGACCAAAATTTTGGCACGCCCACGATGAATCAGCCTTTCCTCTCTACTTTTGCACCGAATCGCTGGCGAAACACGGCCGCCAATTTTTTGGCTCGCCCACAACCCCCATGATTTGGCAGGGTGGTCCTGGGCAGGAACCAAACAACCTCATGATCTGGAACTCAGCGTGCCATATGCCCAGCCTTTAAAAACCCAACATTCATTGTTCATGTACGTCTTGCAACAACTTGTCTTTTTTTTTTGTGAAATTGCAACAACTTGTCTTAAAGTGAAGGTGGATGGGGTTTTCTTGTGCTGCACAGGATTCACTATGTACAACAAGCAGAAGCAATCTCTCAGCCCGACTTTGTGTTTACCAGATCCCATCTACCAACATAAGTTAGCAAAAAAAAAAGTGCAGGTACGTACCTGGGTGCATCCTGAACACAATGCCGACGCCGAGCATGGCGATGTTCATCTATACAGTTCACCCATTATGATGCATCTCAGCCCCTTCTCCAAAATTGCATTCATGCATGTTAATTTCAAAATTCATGTTAATATCTTTCAGTTTGAACATGATTCTTCAGCCTGCAAATACATCCTACCTGTGTGCTATATCAAATGAAAATCACAGTTGCATGAATGGTGTTGTAGAGCAGTGCAAATACATTGCAACACTGAGGCCTCTTTCCTCAACAATTCAAACGGGCGGGCGATACTAAACTTGATGTCCCCAAACAAACTCTGGATTCTCTGAAATGCATGCAATAGTCAATGGTCAAAGTGAGCTAAATTCACTCGCTAAAAACAATAAGAAAGAATGGTTCCAGCTAAGTTCACAAGGAAAAAAATACAATTAGCTCATGAGAAGGAAGATCCAAGCATTATCAAAATTTACACCTCCGCAAGATTTATCAACACAAGATATGAATGAAAAATAGTAATACGAGGCCCCTCAAGGAGAGGCAATAGACACATTGTATTTCAGAGACCATGGTTGGACGTATCATGATCCAACCAAGCCAAGTAGCATAACAGGTGGGAAGAAATGCATGCACAATCTCTAGATCAATGTTGGGAATTCACAAACACAATGAGTAAAGATTCCAAATTAGGGACCGACCGAAGTCAAGCAACAACAAAAAATCAACAAACTTGCAGCAAGCAAGCTGGCTTCCAAAAACAAGAACACCAACACAATCTAACTAAGTTGATAAACCTAACAGCTACATCGCCCCATCTCTTCTTTGGCAAGTACCACACACTTGTGCTGCATACCACATCCAGCTGCTCTACAAGCTCCATCCATCCGCCTTGTCACCCTCCGCAAGATCAAAACTTCCCCGTCTTCATCGTCAAGTCAGGCCCCGCCCTGGACAGAGACAGAAAGCAAGTAATTATGTAGTGGCCAATGAGATTGTCCAGATTTCCAAAATATGTGTTACTATAAACAATCAACATCAATACATAACCAAAGCAACAATAGTATATGATCAGAGCAAAAACCAAATCATATAGCAGCAATGCCAGTAAGTAAGGATCAAAGGCTATTTGCTTTGGTGCTTCCAACTTTCAGCCAAATAAATAATTCTCTTCTTACCTGAACCGAGGAGTAGATGTCGAGGTCCACAAATTCATGCTTTGGGGGATGAGATCTTGGTGAGCCACCCTACCCATCTTGCGGGGCGGCCACACCACATGCGTCACCCTGCCCTGCACAAGACCAAATGCACCTACAACAGGCAACAACAACACGAACAAAGAAGTTCATCATTCTCAATACATGTATGGTTCATTGCCTACAAAGAAATTCATTTTTGCCATGCCATTATGCACCAAAAGGATGATTCTGGGTAAATTCTGTTACGAAGGACATCAACAGTGAAGAGGCATTGGTATAACGGGTTCAGCAATAAAATCGATAATGCGGTCACACTGTCACAATGTGTCACTCAAGTTAGAACTCCACTGCCCAATCATGCTGGTGCTTTCTCAACCAAAAATACTATAGATATCAGTGTTCTTGATCCAAACTAGTTTCAAACTGCAGATGGACTCTAGTTCATCGACGGTGACAATAACTAATTGAACATGACACCATAGCAGTACCAAAAATGGCAGCAAAACAAGTGCAAGCTTCTGCTCTCCTTTGTTTGGTTAGGTGCTTATTCCATTGAGCTAATTTAATACGTGCTCAATATATTACAATAGGAATTGAAACTAATCAAACTGGTGCTTTTTGAACCAAAAATGCTAAAGGAAAAAACCTGTGTTCTTGATCCTAACTAGTTTCAAACTGCAGATGAACTGTTCATCAATGGTGACCGTAACCAAATAAACATGAAACAACAGCAGTACCAAAAATAGCTCCAAGACAAGAGCAAGCTCCTACTCTGCTTGGCTCGATAAGGCACTTATTCAATGGAGCTAATGCAATACATGTCTGATTTAGTAGATGAGGCAGTTCCCATTTCGTCCAGCAAGGTGACAAGGGCTCACCTGAACCAAGAAGAGGCGACCACCACTGCCACGGTTGCGCAAGCCAAGGTTGTAGAAGATGAGATGACCTCAAAGAATAAGCTAAATTTTCTGAAAAGAAGAAGAAACATGATGAAGCTTAAGCAATCATAATAGTGACCAAAACAGAATTAAACACATGAGCTATGTTCGGCAAGAGAACACCCATGATCATCTGAGGACAATAAAACAATTATCATCTAATATACAGTAGCAACTTCAAGCAACCAAGTAACTTCCAGTGTGCCATTTTTTCATCGAACTCTAAAAACCAGGAGATAATACCAAGTGTAGTATCATATTATTGACAGTTAGAACATGAACCTAGAATATAGTGGTGCCAAATCTATGAGCAAGTGTTTGCCTGTCCATCTAAGAGCATCAATTATATGTAAATGGGCCTTAGACCTCATTTGCTAGAAAGAATCATTATCAGCAAGTCAATAAGCCTCAACATGTCGATACTAACAACATAGCACCATAGGTCAGCCCACAACCAACTATATCATCGGCTAACTGGCCGGAACAGAGCACAATACCCCCCCCCCCCCCCCCCCCCCCCCCCCCCCCCCCCCCCCCCCCCCCCCCCCCCCCCCCCCCCCCCCCCCCCCCCCCCCCCCCCCCCCCCCCCCCCCCCCCCCCCCCCCCCCCCCCCCCCCCCCCCCCCCCCCCCCCCCCCCCCCCCCCCCCCCCCCCCCCCCCCCCCCCCCCCCCCTGAGGAGGCAGTCATGGGAGCCCAGATCATCACAACCGTGAACGGACTGCTGGACAGTCTCTATGTCGAGCGCCTTCCGCTTGACAAACCGGCTCCACGTGTCCCTTGAGCTTATCAAGTTGCCTCGGCTTGTAACAACAAATTCAGGTCACTCTATAATGGACACAACACCAATGACAACGTAACAATATTCGAGATTAATAAACACATAGCCATGCTACAGGAAAATTGAGCATTTCCTCCATCATGAACCCAAATAAGCTAGACCAATACTGTTGGAAATATGCCCTAGAGGCAATAATAAAATGGTTATTATTATATTTCCTTGCTCATGATAATTCTCTATTGTTCATGCTATAATTGTATTAATCGGAAACCGTAATACATGTGTGAATACATAGACCACAACATGTCCCTAGTGAGCCTCTAGTTGACTAGCTCATTGATCAATAGATGGTTGTGGTTTCCTAACCATGTACATTGGATGTCATTGATAATGGGATCACATCATTAGGAGAATGATGTGGGGGGGGGGGGGGGGGGGGGGGGGGGGGGGGGGGGGGGGGGGGGGGGGGGGGGGGGGGGGGGGGGGGGGGGGGGGGGGGGGGGGGGGGGGGGGGGGGGGGGGGGGGGGGGGGGGGGGGGGGGGGGGGGGGGGGGGGGGGGGGGGGGGGGGGGGGGGGGGGGGGGGGGGGGGGGGGGGGGGGGGGGGGGGGGGGGGGGGGGGGGGGGGGGGGGGGGGGGGGGGGGGGGGGGGGGGGGGGGGGGGGGGGGGGGGGGGGGGGGGGGGGGGGGGGGGGGGGGGGGGGGGGGGGGGGGGGGGGGGGGGGGGGGGGGGGGGGGGGGGGGGGGGGGGGGGGGGGGGGGGGGGGGGGGGGGGGGGGGGGGGGGGGGGGGGGGGGGGGGGGGGGGGGGGGGGGGGGGGGGGGGGGGGGGGGGGGGGGGGGGGGGGGGGGGGGGGGGGGGGGGGGGGGGGGGGGGGGGGGGGGGGGGGGGGGGGGGGGGGGGGGGGGGGGGGGGGGGGGGGGGGACGATCGAATCTCGGGCAAGTAACATACCGATGGACAAAGGGAATTGTATACGGGATTGATTGAATCCCCGACATCGTGGTTCATCCGATGAGATCATCGTGGAACATGTGGGAGCCAACATGGGTATCCAGATCCCGCTGTTGGTTATTGGCCTTAGAGATGTCTCGGTCATGTCTGCATGGTTCCCGAACCCGTAGGGTCTACACACTTAAGGTTCGGTGATGCTAGAGTTGTAATGGGAATAGTATGTGGTTACCGAAGGTTGTTCGGAATCCCGGATGAGATCCCGGATGTCATGAGGAGTTCCAGAATGGTCCGGAGGTGAAGATTTATATATGGGAAGTCCAGTTTTATTCGCCGGAATGGTTTCGGGGGTTATCGGTATTGTACCGGGACCACCGAAAGGTATCCGGGGGTCCACCGGGTGGGGCCACCTGCCCCGGAGGGCCTAGTGGGCTGAATATGGGTGGGGACCAGCCCCTTAGTGGGCTGGTGCACCCCCAAGGGCCCAAGGCGCCTAGGGTTGGAAACCCTAGGGGAGGGGGCGCCTCCCACCTTGCTTGGGGGGCAAGTTACCCCCTCCTGGCCGCCGCCCCCCCTCTAGATGCATCTAGGGGGGCCGGCCCCCTCTCCCCTTTACCCTATAAATAGAGGGGGGGTGGGAGGGAAGCCGCACCCTTCCCCTGGCGCAGCCCTCCCTCCTCCTACACCTCCTCCTCCTCCGTAGTGCTTGGCGAAGCCCTGTCGAAGAACCGCAAGCTCCACCAGCTCTCCCTCAACTTCTCCTTCCCCCTTGCTGGATCAAGAAGGAGGAGACGTCCCCAGGCTATACATGTGTTGAACGCGGAGGCGCCGTCTGTTCGGCGCTTGGATCGGATCTTCCACGATTTGAATCGCCGCGAGTACGACTCCATCAACCGCGTTCTTGTAACGCTTCCGCTTAGCGATCTTCAAGGGTATGAAGATGCACTCCCTCTCTCTCGTTGCTAGCATCTCCTAGTTTGATCTTGGTGACACGTAGGAATTTTTTTGAATTATTACTACGTTCTCCAACAGTTGCATCATGAGCTAGGTCTATGCGTAGATTCTATGCACGAGTAGAACACAAGTAGTTGTGGGCGATGATTTGTTCAATTTGCTTACCGTTACTAGTCCTATCTTGATTCGGCAGCATTGTGGGATGAAGCGGCCCAGACCGACCTTACACGTACGCTTAAACAGAGCACAATATGAACATAGATTGAAAGCTAATTCCCAGAGCAAACAAAGGGGGGGGGGGGGGGGGGGGGGGGGGGGGGGGGGGGGGGGGGGGGGGGGGGGGGGGGGGGGGGGGGGGGGGGGGGGGGGGGGGGGGGGGGGGGGGGGGGGGGGGGGGGGGGGGGGGGGGGGGGGGGGGGGGGGGGGGGGGGGGGGGGGGGGGGGGGGGGGGGGGGGGGGGGGGGGGGGGGGGGGGGGGGGGGGGGGGGGGGGGGGGGGGGGGGGGGGGGGGGGGGGGGGGGGGGGGGGGGGGGGGGGGGGGGGGGGGGGGGGGGGGGGGGGGGGGGGGGGGGGGGGGGGGGGGGGGGGGGGGGGGGGGGGGGGGGGGGGGGGGGGGGGGGGGGGGGGGGGGGGGGGGGGGGGGGGGGGGGGGGGGGGGGGGGGGGGGGGGGGGGGGGGGGGGGGGGGGGGGGGGGGGGGGGGGGGGGGGGGGGGGGGGGGGGGGGGCACGGTTTACCGCATAAGAGATGTCCGGCCGTGTAATAGTCAAGTACTGCAAGCCACCAACAATACTGCGGTACTCTGTAGCATCATCTGAAGGAAGCAAGGCACCATCCAAGGCTGATAACCGATCAGTCACAGACATAGGGGTGGTAGCATGCTTGCATTGCAACATACCAGCACATCGTAGCAAGTCCAATGAATACTTATGCTGAGTGAGAGTCAGGCCAGTAGGGGACCGTGAAACCTCCAGACCAAGGAAGTAATGGAGAGCACCGAGATTCTCTGCCAATCTTTCCTTTTAGACTGTGTGTCGCCTCGGAGCCCTGGCTGTAATCAATTATGATTTGTGGGAAGCTGCTCGACACCCATAACTGGTGTGGCTATCTCATATATATAAAGAGGTACACAAAGTGTACAATACAATATACAAGACATATACAGAAGCCACGTACAAATACAGTCTAACACCCTCCCTCAATCTTAACTCTGTCCTGAGGTACAGAGCAAGTTAAGATTGCACCTACAACCTACAAACTGAGGTTGTGGTAGAGGCTTCGTGAAGATGTCAGCAAGTTGATCTTTTGAGGAGATGAACTTGATATGAAGAAGCTTCTGTGCAACACGTACGATGTGCTTGGTACGAGCATGAAAAACTGGATTAGATGAAAGATGCGTCGCACCAATGTTATCACACCAAAGAACCGGTGGCTGCTCTTGAGAGACTCCCAACTCTCTCAACAGAGACTGTATCCAAATGAGCTCAGCAGTGGCATTGGCAACCGCCTTGTACTCTGCTTCAGTGCTACTCCGAAATACTGTGGCATGCTTGCGCGCACTCCAGGCGATCAAGTTGTGACCAAAGAAGACAGCATAACCCCCCATTGATCGCCGATCATCCAGACTCCCAGCCCAATCTGCATCAGAGAATGCCGAGAGAGCACTCGAGGAGGTAGACCGAAGATGCAAGCCATAGGAGACAGTACGAGAGAGATAACGCAGTATACGCTTCACAGCTGACCAGTGTGAAGTCCGAGGAGCATGAAGATACTGGCACACACGGTTTACCGCATAAGAGATGTCCGGCCGTGTAATAGTCAAGTACTGCAAGCCACCAACAATACTGCGGTACTCTGTAGCATCATCTGAAGGAAGCAAGGCACCATCCAAGGCTGATAACCGATCAGTCACAGACATAGGGGTGGTAGCATGCTTGCATTGCAACATACCAGCACATCGTAGCAAGTCCAATGAATACTTATGCTGAGTGAGAGTCAGGCCAGTAGGGGACCGTGAAACCTCCAGACCAAGGAAGTAATGGAGAGCACCGAGATTCTTGACAGCAAAATGACCACTCAGAGTAGACAGCAAACGATCAGCAGCAGTCACTGAGGAGCTGATAAGAATAATGTCATCAACATAAACCAGCAGGTACATAGTAACCGCAGGACGCTGGAACATGAACAGAGACGTGTCAGCAGTGGACGGAGAAAATCCAAGACGTCGAAGAACCGAGCCAAGTCGGGCATGCCATGCATGAGGAGCCTGCTTAAGTCCATAGAGCGCCTTAACAAGATGACACAAATGATGTGGACGAGTAGGATCAACAAAACCTGGAGGTTGCCGCATGTAAACCTCTTCCTCCAAGACCCCATGGAGAAAAGCATTCTGAACATCAAGCTGATGCAGAGACCACCCTTTGGCAACAGCAAAGGACAGAAGCAGACGAATGGTGGTACGTTTGACAACTGGACTGAAGATATCCTCATAATCAAGACCATACCATTGTTTAAACCCCTTAGCCACCAACCGTGCCTTATACCGCTCAATAGATCCATCAGCATGCTTCTTTACCTTAAACACCCACTTGGAGTCAATAATGTTGACACTAGACACAGGAGGAACCAAGCGCCAAGTGTCATTCCTCTGTAGTGCCTGAAACTCCTCCTCCATGGCACTGCGCCAATGAGGAATCCGAAGAGCCACCTGAAAATGCCGAGGCTCAGCAGTGGGGTCAGCATCCGTCTGTGCCATACACGCCGCAATCCACGCAACCGTGCCGTCAGTACCACTCTGACTGCGCGTACGAGGACGCAGAACAGCGGTAGGCGGAGGAGGTGGCGGCGGAGGCGGGGTCGATAAAGATGACGACGACGACGCAGACTGCTCCCCAGACGCAGAACCAGCCACACCAGGCGACCGGCCGGGCGTGGAAGGAGGGGACGCCCGCTCAGCCGACGCGAGCGGGGACGCCGGCTCGAGCAAGGACACCGGCTCGGGTGAGGACGCCGGCTCAAGCGAGGACGCCGGCTCGGACGAGGACGTCGGCTCGGCCGGCGCGTCGGGAAGCCCTGTAGTGCCAGGCTCGGCCAGCCCCATCGCAGGCCAGGTGACGGAGGGACGTCGCGAGCGGGCTCGGCAGACATCCGAGGGGACGCGGGCAGCTGCTCATCAAGAAGCTCGAGGCGTGCTCCGCGCCCAGTACCTGCACCATGGTTAGGTAGCAACAAGGGGGTATATGCAGCATCAATAAATTGACCAGGCAAAGGTAAAGCAGATTTCTCAGGTGCAGTGGGAGTGGTGGAGGTGACCGGAAGTGCGGAAAAAGGAAAAACATTCTCATCAAACACCACATCACGTGAGATGTAGACGCGGTTAGAGGGAACTTGAAGACACTTGTACCCTATATGAAGAGAACTATAACAAAGAAATACGCACTGTTTAGACCGAAACTCCAACTTGCGTTGGTTATATGGACGAAGATGTGGCCAACACGCGCACCCAAAAACCTTGAGAAACGTATAATCAGGAACTTCATTCAGCAAGAGCTCAAGTGGTGTTTTCATCTGACGGAGTCGTGTAGGGAGTCTGTTAATGAGAAAGCGTGCGGTGAAAAATGCATCACTCCAAAACCAGAAAGGGACGGAGGCATGGGCAAGCAAAGCAAGACCAGTCTCAACTATATGACGATGCTTACGCTCAGCTACACCGTTTTGCTGATGTGTATGAGGACAAGACACACGATGTGTAATTCCAAACTTATTAAAGAATGCATTGAGGTTGTGATACTCACCCCCCCCCGGGGGGGGGGGGGGGGGGGGGGGGGGGGGGGGGGGGGGGGGGGGGGGGGGGGGGGGGGGGGGGGGGGGGGGGGGGGGGGGGGGGGGGGGGGGGGGGGGGGGGGGGGGGGGGGGGGGGGGGGGGGGGGGGGGGGGGGGGGGGGGGGGGGGGGGGGGGGGGGGGGGGGGGGGGGGGGGGGGGGGGGGGGGGGGGGGGGGGGGGGGGGGGGGGGGGGGGGGGGGGGGGGGGGGGGGGGGGGGGGGGGGGGGGGGGGGGGGGGGGGGGGGGGGGGGGGGGGGGGGGGGGGGGGGGGGGGGGGGGGGGGGGGGGGGGGGGGGGGGGGGGGGGGGGGGGGGGGGGGGGGGGGGGGGGGGGGGGGGGGGGGGGGGGGGGGGGGGGGGGGGGGGGGGGGGGGGGGGGGGGGGGGGGGGGGGGGGGGGGGGGGGGGGGGGGGGGGGGGGGGGGGGGGGGGGGGGGGGGGGGGGGGGGGGGGGGGGGGGGGGGGGGGGGGGGGGGGGGGGGGGGGGGGGGGGGGGGGGGGGGGGGGGGGGGGGGGGGGGGGGGGGGGGGGGGGGGGGGGGGGGGGGGGGGGGGGGGGGGGGGGGGGGGGGGGGGGGGGGGGGGGGGGGGGGGGGGGGGGGGGGGGGGGGGGGGGGGGGGGGGGGGGGGGGGGGGGGGGGGGGGGGGGGGGGGGGGGGGGGGGGGGGGGGGGGGGGGGGGGGGGGGGGGGGGGGGGGGGGGGGGGGGGGGGGGGGGGGGGGGGGGGGGGGGGGGGGGGGGGGGGGGGGGGGGGGGGGGGGGGGGGGGGGGGGGGGGGGGGGGGGGGGGGGGGGGGGGGGGGGGGGGGGGGGGGGGGGGGGGGGGGGGGGGGGGGGGGGGGGGGGGGGGGGGGGGGGGGGGGGGGGGGGGGGGGGGGGGGGGGGGGGGGGGGGGGGGGGGGGGGGGGGGGGGGGGGGGGGGGGGGGGGGGGGGGGGGGGGGGGGGGGGGGGGGGGGGGGGGGGGGGGGGGGGGGGGGGGGGGGGGGGGGGGGGGGGGGGGGGGGGGGGGGGGGGGGGGGGGGGGGGGGGGGGGGGGGGGGGGGGGGGGGGGGGGGGGGGGGGGGGGGGGGGGGGGGGGGGGGGGGGGGGGGGGGGGGGGGGGGGGGGGGGGGGGGGGGGGGGGGGGGGGGGGGGGGGGGGGGGGGGGGGGGGGGGGGGGGGGGGGGGGGGGGGGGGGGGGGGGGGGGGGGGGGGGGGGGGGGGGGGGGGGGGGGGGGGGGGGGGGGGGGGGGGGGGGGGGGGGGGGGGGGGGGGGGGGGGGGGGGGGGGGGGGGGGGGGGGGGGGGGGGGGGGGGGGGGGGGGGGGGGGGGGGGGGGGGGGGGGGGGGGGGGGGGGGGGGGGGGGGGGGGGGGGGGGGGGGGGGGGGGGGGGGGGGGGGGGGGGGGGGGGGGGGGGGGGGGGGGGGGGGGGGGGGGGGGGGGGGGGGGGGGGGGGGGGGGGGGGGGGGGGGGGGGGGGGGGGGGGGGGGGGGGGGGGGGGGGGGGGGGGGGGGGGGGGGGGGGGGGGGGGGGGGGGGGGGGGGGGGGGGGGGGGGGGGGGGGGGGGGGGGGGGGGGGGGGGGGGGGGGGGGGGGGGGGGGGGGGGGGGGGGGGGGGGGGGGGGGGGGGGGGGGGGGGGGGGGGGGGGGGGGGGGGGGGGGGGGGGGGGGGGGGGGGGGGGGGGGGGGGGGGGGGGGGGGGGGGGGGGGGGGGGGGGGGGGGGGGGGGGGGGGGGGGGGGGGGGGGGGGGGGGGGGGGGGGGGGGGGGGGGGGGGGGGGGGGGGGGGGGGGGGGGGGGGGGGGGGGGGGGGGGGGGGGGGGGGGGGAATCCGCGGGCGACACGTTGTACGCGGCCACGGTCAACGCGTTGGATGCAGTCGGTGGCGGGGCGCCGTACGTGGCTGGAGGCGAGGCGCCGTACGCGGCTGGAGGCAGGGCACTGTACGCGGCTGGAGGCGGGGCGCCGTACGCGGCTGAATCCGCGAGCGACGCGCCTGGAGGCGGGACGCCGTACGCGCCTTACGCGGGCGACGCGCCTGGAGGCGGGGCTCCATGCACGGCGTAGTCAGCCGCGCCGTAGCCAGCTGCGTAGCCAGGCGCCGGTTGCAACCCAGCTGCTGTACTCAATACAAGAGCGGCGGGAGCAGCAAAAACTGGTGGCTGGCCATGCAGGGAAGTAGCGGCCTGCATGGCGGCCTGCCCAGCGGCATGCGGTGCGGCGGCGGCCCGTGCAGATGGGATCGGGACAGTAGCGGCGGCGAAAGACATTTTCGTAACCTAAACTGATACCATATAATTAATTATGATTTGTTGGAAATTGCTCGACACCCATAACGGGTGTGGCTATCTCATATATATAAAGAGGTACACAAAGTGTACAATACAATATACAAGACATATATAGAAGCCACGTACAAATACAGTCTAACACTGGTTTGGTGGATTTGTGCCACCTCGAATCACTAGCAGTTGGAATGTAAAGAGTGAGAACTCAAGTGGATAAAAACGAGGCATTAAAGTCGTCACAAATATACCTTTAAACTTCTCAGGTCGAAGGTATCAAATGACGAACTGTTAATAACTTTGTGTGGAACATCCTTAATCTTCTCCCACCTTTCACGTTCTTCTAATCAGTTGAGCTAGTTCCACGGTTGTTTCATGTGCGGCACAAGAACACATGCTGCCATGGTGCCGGATTTGGTAGACGACATATGACACATCTGATGTCCCTGTCAACAGCGTTAATCAGTTGAGCTGTGCAGCCCGCGCATTCATGTTTAATTCAGGTCCCAAAATGGCAGCGCCGGACTAAGAACTTGCTGTTACTTTTGATTAGACATGGTGACAGAAGAGTCTCTGTAATTTTTAACGCAAAATATGCTGTAATTGAAACTCGATACTCTCAAACTGATGAATTCCCTTGTTTGAGAGCCAGCGTACTGCTGTCCTGACTCCAAAAAACAGAGGAAGAAGGGCAAACACACTACCATAAGAAACAGAGAGGAGCCAATAACAAAACTCGACTTGCCGGATCTAACATGCCAGGGAGCTCTATCGTACCCAATCTACATATAATGATGAGAACCCGTGGTGCTTGACGCCCGAAGGGTGTCGCTTGCTGAGAGGCTGGGAGATGCAGGTAGCATGTTCGTTTGCTGCTTCCTATGACACGAGAGCCCTCTAGAATAGGCTAACTTTAATTCATGGAACCTGAAATCGGCAAGAAGATGTGCCCACCACTTCAGCTTGTCGAACTCTGTGTTCCTAGTATGAGTAGCACGAGATGGTTATAGCAACCACGTTTCCAGGTTTCGCTCATGATACTTGGTAGCAACTGAATTTGAGTTTCCTTCCCAATGCATCTCATTTCTAATACAATATGAGTGCGAACCAACATCCTCCTGTGCTGGTAGCTAGCCATATAAGCGATACAAGCGATATAGATTTTCCAGTACAATCAGTCAAGGGCAATAGCTATACAAGCGATGGATTTTTCAATAACAAATTGAAGCGTTGAGTGGCTATATGTAGGCTATAAATGGGTTGTCCGCAGGTGAAGAAAGTAACTCTGACTTGATCGCAAAAAAAGGGAGTCTAACATCAATGGCATGGCGTCAGCCACCTATTGATAGTAGTACGACTAGGATTAGAGTTCCTAACCGTGTAGGTTAGATTGTCTGTCCTAGCTGCTATATATAACTACGTAGACCCCTGTACCGAACCCAGATCAAAGCAATAAAAAAAAAGCACAGCACCGACACGGCTCTGTTTGCCATCAACTCGCGTCCTCGTGCGTATCGTGTGTTCCGGTGTGGCGGTGTGGCGAAACCGATTTGCTAGTTCGACTAAGCGTAAGGCTGTGCAAAGCTAGCTAGACGTGTGTGCTCGGTTAGCTTGTCTGTCCAAGCTGCTATATATATCTACATAGACCCATCCAATCTTTGTACCGAATCAGACTGAAAGCAAAAAAATCATAGGTGCGACACGCACCTATTAACCATCAAATTCCTCTCGTGTTGTCGCGTGCGTGCGTGTTCAGTAGCCGGCGAGATTATCGTATATCGGCGTAATCAGCTAGCCTAGCTAGTTCGTGATAGCTAGATAGCATCGAGAAATCGATCCAGCAGCCTGCTAGGCTGCTTCGGTGTATACGTGCACCACGTCTACGTCTACGTCTTCAACCTTACGCGTGTATCGGCGTCGAGGTCAGGGCCTATGCCAACATATTTATCCTCTGACCATGGCCACCTACCACTTGAGTATTTATACATGATTTATATGTATGCTTGCTATACACAAGGGACGGTTCAAATCTCCATGTTCTTGGAGGCGTCGGCCTGAGACTAGACGTGCAAGCTTCCTAGTGCCGTTAAAACTCCTAACCTATCTAACGATATCCACAATCCCGGGATCATCGTCCTACAGGTTCCTCCTCCCACCCTCTCTCCCCCTCCCCCTCTATCTCTCTCAAGCGTTGTGGCCGGGGAATAAGAAAGAGCAGCAGATGAAAGACAAGTAAATTCAAAAAAGATACGAATGTGAAGTTCTGCATAAAAAATGACACTTGGTCGTATGGATATTTCAGAACGATCACGACGCTTATTCAAACTGAACAGTTATTATCTTAAGAGAAATACACCTTCTGTTTTGAAGGTAAAGAAAAATACGCCCTTTATTTCGAGTTAAATGCACAGAACCACCACATTCGTGTCACGATTAACGAGAAAGCACCACTTTACGATTCGTGACATTTTGCACCGAACCGTATTTTTGACAATGACAAAAAACACTGATGGGAATTTCTTGATGACATCACTAATTGGCCGGAGCCGCCTGTCGGGCTGAGTTGGCTGAAAAAACTGCCACGTAGATACTTGGACTTTGTCTTCTTCTTCTTCCTTCTCCTTTCTCGGTTCATAATGGGAGTTGGAATGTAATGGTAAAGCACCAAATCGACATCGGTGTGTCTCAGGGACTACACAGTAAGTTTGTGCGGGTAATCTGGACGGGCCAACAGCTAGCAACTTTTTTTCTGAAACCTCGCAGTCCAATATCATTCCCACAATGGATAGAGGCATACCATTCATGTATATCATGGTGAAAAAGAGATTGATGCCGACGGTGATCTATGTTGTTGTAACCTTGTTTATAGCAGAAAAAGTGTGGTGCTTATGGTGATACTGATATATATGCGCTTAAATATAAGAAGCTAATGCCCCTCATTGATTGCGACTATGGCCGTGCCATATGCTAGCTCAGCTTGGTGTGTCCGAAGGGTTGACTTGTCTACGGGCACTCCCATATATCCTAACCATGTTTAATGGCATCCATGTCAATTGTATAGTGTCGCCTGTCTTGTAGCTATGTATGGTGGCAGGACTCTCACATATATAATATCCACATGGAAAGCCATCCAGCCTCAATTGTACACCATTTTCTTTACTGAGAAAAGAAAAACGGAGATGACAAGTACTTGCTATGAATATGAAACTTGTTTATTTTGTAAAAAAAATAAAAATATGTGAGGATCATAAGAAGAATGTATCTTATTGCAAGATACGATTTTTTTTTTGAAAAGGAGGAAGACCCCCGGCCACTACATCTGAGCGATGCATGCAACCACTTCATTAATCCGGTGCACTCTCAGAGGCCGCCGCCGCCAACTGCCACCGATCCATGTTCAAAGCTGTAATGACGCATCAACCTTGCCCGGCCTAACTGCCGTCGATGCCACCACGATGCCAGACAACGCCACCATCCTGCGCTCGTTCATCATCACACGCGCAGCGGCAAGAACCCGCTGCTCCATGCCGCTGGGACCGCCGTTGTCGACGTGCCAGATGCCACACTCCTCCTCCTTCGCGAACACCACCTGCTGCCACCGATCCCATCCCCTCCGCCTGCAGTTCCTCTGCACTCCCAATCAAGCCCCAAGGCCCCTGACGACGCCTGTAGGAAGGTCACGACGCGAACATCGCCGCCGCCATCAAATCTGAAGAGGATTGAAGGTTTTCACCTGGGCTAGGGATCGAGGTGGGTAGTTTGGGACCTCAGCTACGCCTCCATGAAGGAAAGTGGTGCCCTTGGGCGTCGCCGCCGCCGGGCCGGCCAGACCAGACAAGGTTTCCCCCGGACCCCAAGTACACCACCAGGGCTCACCACCACTGGAGTGGCAGACGCAAGCCACCGGGTCGTAGAGAGAGGCAGCAGGACAGAGGGGAACCTCTAGATCTGACGGAATAGAGCACCGTCCCGTGGCCGGACTCCACGAGCAACCCGTCACCCGCGCGGCCGAGCACACTAGCCAGCGTCTCCTGCGGACGTCGCCAGCCACCGGATGACGCCGCCTCGCCAGCAGGGCCGTCGCCCCAGGAACCGCAGGCCTCCGACGCGAGTCTCTGGTCCGTAGGCCGTAGAGATCGATCCGAGCGCCGAGATCCCCGCCGCCACCTTCCCTAGCGCCCACGCGGGCTTTCCCGACGGCCGTCTCCGGTGGAGACGAGGAAGGAAGGGGGCATGAAGGGGTGGCGGCGCGGCGGAGCCCTAATATCCCCCGAGTCGCCCGAGAGACGACGCGAGGGCCTGTCCTCTCGCACAATCTTGTTGCGTGGATATACTTGGAAGGTACGATGAGTGCACATTATTCAAATAAATGTGATGAACATGTTTTGAAAGTTGTGAACATTATTCAAAATGTCACAAACATTTTTTTGAATTGTCTGAACATTATCTTGTAAACTGTGTGAATATATTTTATATGTTTCATGAACATTTTTTAAGCACGGTCACATTTTACTAGTATTTACATAGTAACTTTTTGAAATATATATTTAGAATATTTTAAAATAAAAATAAGAGTAAAGAAGGAAAAAGTATGAATGAACCAACAGGTACATACAGAATAACACCAAAAGAACTTCCTACTGGCTCGGCCTGTTAGAGGTGACGCCACGGTGTGTCTCGCTACCAATGAGAAACACACGCGCCGTTTACAAGCATTAGATAGGAGCTCAAGAATTTGAAAAGGTTCACGATTTTAAAAAAACTTCATTAGTTTGAAAAAAAGTTCATGAAATTAAAAAGAAAGAAAGAAAAATCACGAGTTGAAAAGTTTTGAATTCCAATAAGTTCATGTATTTAAAAAATGAAAAAATGAAAAAAATAAAATAAAAGAGAAAAGATGAAACCGAATAAAACAGTCTAGAAAAAAAGAGGGAAAAAGAAAAAAACAGTCAGAAGCTTCACAAACCCGGCTGGGCTCACAAGCAAAAAAAAAAAAAAGGAACCACACACCACACACAGGTTTTTTAAGGGGTGCACGCGAGAAGAGTTAATGGGCCGAGCCCAAAGGAGGAGGGAGCTGTGCGGCAGCTTGCGCCAACAATTTCAACCGACAATGGATGCCAAATAGGATCGGGGCCCTTCCATAGGATCTTGATTGATATACGTAGTTGGATTTTTATCTTATAAAAATAAAGATGTAGCTCTTTGCTTTATTGATTTGCTCATTAAAGTCCATTTTTCAGAGTTTCTTCAAGTAGAGGGGGAGTCCAAGATATTTGAACGAGTATGGCTCTGTCCTAATACCTCCCAGTCCTATGCAATTAACACTTCCATCTTGGAGACATATCTAAGCTATACACATTCCTGACACAAGAAAGCCTAAATATTACCGGCTTAGAGAGCAACATGTTTTTAACAAGTCAAGCCCTGGAGGGCGTAAGAGTAGAGTGCTATTCAGAGCACACAAAAGAAAGCCTAAAATATGACCGGCTTAGAGAAAGAGTACAAGTGAAGCAAAAACCATATAGCAGATATGAAGAATTAATGCAAGATGCTAGAGTACTCAACACTTGTCGCCATAATCGGTACATCGACAACAGTACAGTGAACAATTTCCAAGCACTAATTTACAAGCTGTAGGTACCGTCGAACTAGTTTTTCGTGCTCCTTACAGAAGGGTGTGCTTAACCTAGCTACTTCTTCTCAAATGCCTCACAGTCCTATAACCTTCATCCATATTGCAAAATAATTCATCCGTTGGTGTTGGGAACTAAGTAGTTGCTGGCTTGTTCACCGAACAAACTAGCTTGGTGCCTGGGTGGTAGACATTTATACATGGCAGTTTATACATATCAAAAGATGTACGTACATGCATGTAATGGCACGTGCATCATCAGAACCCTACCTACATCCTTCAATGGCAAGACACAATGCGGCCACGCGTGCGCAGGAGCGGCCATCTAGCAGAAATGCTCCCCTGCCGCTGTTACTGGAGTCCTTCCAGCTTGGCAGCTGGCGGCTGCCGGACATGGGAAAGGAGTAGAGGGAGGGTGGCTGCGGCAACTAGGGTTTCGCCCCCCATGTCGCCAAAGGAGGGCGATGCCAGGAGGGGGGGGGGGGGGGGGGGGGGGGGGGGGGTCTCTTAATAGGCATATGTATCAATGGACAGATTTGTGATGATAATGGGAAAACATCTCTTTCTGATTCGTACAGTGACTTAAACAAAGAGCAAAATTCCTACAAAGTAGGGTGTGCTGTCAATGACCTAAGCCAATGCCACCAAACTTCCACGGTACATAACTTCATAAATAGATATCCCGAGAGACATACAGAAACTCCTCTGGTTGTGGGTGGGTGTCCCCAACCAAGCGGCTAGGGATAGACGATTTTCTGGTGTGGATGGGTGTGAGTAGCCACAAATTTGTTTTGTTGGAAGGATATAAAAGGGGTTGGGATGGTGGATAGAGGTTGTGGTGACCTTTTTATTAAGGTCGTGGGATTACCCACCACAATGAGTGAAAATGCTAAGACATGGTACATGGCTAATTTCCAATCCGTTGAGGTACACAGAGCAAACATCACATATACACACATAAGCATTAGCAGCTAATGACAGCCGTTCGAAGGGGGGGGGGGGGGGGGGGGGGGGGGGGGGGGGGGGGGGGGGGGGGGGGGGGGGGGGGGGGGGGGGGGGGGGGGGGGCAGCCCACCCTTGCAGAACATGCACAACACACCGGGGCAGAACACGCACAACAAAGCACACTGAGCTCACCGTCATGCTCTCGATTTTGTACACCACCACTCTCTAAATTCATATGGATCAAATTACAAGTATGTTGGGTGTGGTCAAACTATGGCAGGCTCCTGATTGGCAAACCATATATAACTGCAGACGTTTGCCTCTCATTCTCTATGATCACTTAAAGTTTCTACGATCGATTGATATACAGTTACAAATCAATGTTGAGTCTGAATTAAGTAGTATTGCAGCTGGATCTTTCTTACAGTATACTGCATGATACATGTACTGCAGAACCCCATTTGTTGCGCTGATCATGTGTAGATCCGCAGCGTGAAAAGAAATTTTGAATTTGTATGTGCAAACCGGGCTACTTGTGGTCTGCCCAGTTTTAGCTCTGTTTCTGCTTCAGAACCTGCAACCTTCCAGCTGTCTCGTTGGTCTTTCTATTAATTAATACCAGAGAGCATCAAAGAGCAAAAAAGTGTTAAGATATGTAATATGTCCGTGGTTGCTCTTTGATGCTGGCTGGAATTTATTGAAGGCAGCAAGATTTCTGGTTCTGAAACCGAAACAGATAAAAAACAAGACAACACACAAGTATTAATTGAGAATGGTGAACTCTGGGTTTTTACATACGTTAGCTATGATCTGTAATCTCAGAAGATAGATGTTGGGTTTTGCTCTTTTAGAACTAATATTAGTGCTGGAAGAATTCCACTCTTTGAGGATGTCGTTGTGCCAGGAACGTTTAATCTCATCGCCTAATTATTCGTGGTGCTTGACTGCTTGTCACTAGCGTTTCTGCTTACCGCAGCAAATGCTGAAAGTTAGCAGATTTTTGTATTATATTTCCTTCCACATCTTTGCTTTATACTACAAGGAGATATCAGTTACAGACTTGCCAGGTATAGCGGATTAATACTTGGATGGAACGCTGATCTGTTGAAAGTTCCATAAGCTGGATATACTCTGCAAACTATGCCGTTCAATCGTCATCCTTTAAAACAACGCTGTTGTATGTACCCTATATGGAGAAAGCTAGCAATATTTCACACGCTGAGAGATACAAATTGTATTTATCTTGTTTTTGTGTACTTTGGTTGGGAAACAGCTCAATATATAATGTCGAAGTACTTATGTGCCGAATAATTATAGATAACAGTGGGTGGCCAACTTCTTTTGTTATGCACATGCTTTATTGTTATTTCAAACTTAAACGCAAAATTAAATTAATTTTAATTGCATGTCCTTACACTGCAGTAGCATATTCACATGATAAATCTTGTGGGCCGCGACCATTGAAGTCTTAGGCATTCCTTGTGCATATATATACATACCATCCATCTCACTCCGTCCATGACTGGCATGGAATCCATCTTTTTTGTGACTCCATGGCAAACTAACACACAAAATTGTAGGAGAACACTTATATATGGTCGCTCATGGAGAGACTTAGCATTTGTACTAGGAATTTAGAAGTGGGATGCATCAGAAATACCAGCTGCACTTTAATGGAAAGACCTGCAAGAGATAGCGGAAATGATTGCAGAAAATGGGAAAGAGCCGATGGCGAAACAAGATGGTCCAGAGTGGCGTTGTGGGTGGGACATCCTATAGATGCCTGAAACACATAGGGTGTGTTTCGTTTGGGAACGAAGTGGAAAGGAATGCAGTGGTTACATTCCATTGGGATGAGTTGTTTTCGTTCTTTTGCTTAGTTGGGGCAATTAGATGGAGGTGGATTCTTCCATTTTTGTGTTCGGTTGGGACGTAGAATGGTTTTGGTTCATCTCACCTCTTTTCATAGGAATGGTGAGATTACTTATCAAATATGCATACATAAACTTGTTCACATTATTGTAGCTCTTTGCATTTTTACACATGATAGAGTAGTAAGAAATATTGCAAAAATCTATCATAATACAAACTATGAAGTTATATGCATGTGAATAGACAAGTCATTAACTAAAGCTATAACCTGAAATTAATTTTGACTTAGATCTAGACATTAGACATGTTTAACTTGAGCCCTAGATCATGTAATCAAGCGTGTCTTGAGAAGTTGTGCATCTATACTGCTCATGTGTTGCACTGCACGCTCTCAACGTTCCTGAGTTGGATATCTATCTTTCTCTCTAAATTAGTAATCTCTAGTGGAATGGCCATCTGCACAAGAGCAGAACCTGAACAAGTCGAGAACGCATGCAGCAGTGAGTTTTAGAACACTCATGAAAACTAACCTGACTGCATAGAACCAAGAAGTGGATCAAGAATCAGTGCAGTCAGGCTCTCTCTTAATTGATGTTATTAGCTATATGTATAAGTTGAGAGCATCAATCAAGTGAGTCTCTTCAAATCTATGCATTATGACAACATACAATACATTTTAGACAGTTATAGGTCATGGGTATTGTAACTTCCTTAACAATTAATGCATCATTTTGCATGTGCTTTTTGCTCTGTTTCGGTTTCACAACCTGAAACCCCTGCTGGCTTGTTGAGCATACTAGATGACCCGGTTGCGCCAATGGCGCAAGAAGCCAGTTAGTACCAATGTTAGTAGGAGATGTAGCTGGAAATATAATGCAATGTGGATTGTATTGCAGATAGTAGTACAGAAAGTAGAATGACTTATATCGGTTTACAGAAACACTTATATATAGGCAGCCAAACAGCTTATTTAGGCATCTTCTAACACTTATATATAGGCAGCCCCACAGCTTATTTAGGCATTTTTTTAGTCTGATTGTGGTCTTTAGAGGGTGTGAATGTACGAATAAGCCGTGTATCATTGTCGCATAATGCTTGCATACTACACTTCCACATGCACTTGAAGGCCTGTAAAAGGTAACATATTGTCAAACACGAATCGCTGAGATAGCACAATCATCAGAACGAAAACACTAAGAGCAACAAAAACATGCACCGATTGGTATAACTATTTGATTCACATCTTTGACACAGCCCTGCCCTTGAACTGCACATCTGTGCCACATACGGCTAAAAGAAAAACAACAACAAAGCAGAGAAATAAGCGGACACATATTGTACTCCCTCCATCCCGAAATAAGTGTCGCTAATTTAGATGGAGGGAGTATAAACCAGCTAATGGGTTCTCAAACCAAGCCGGCCAATAAAGATATATCTTGTGATCAAGATATGGAAATCACTAAGTTTACTTACACATTCACATACACAAGCTTCGAAGGTAATGTGTCATGAGTGTGTGACTACCATGATTTTTAAGGCGGTAAGGCGATCTAAGGTGAGCACCCATTGCTCTGACGCCTAAGCGCCTAAGGTAGACGTCTAAGCTCCTAAAGCAGGCATAATTGTAAGGCGCTGTTAGCGCGCCTTGCCGCCCACCTTATAAACACTGGTGACTACCAATCCCCCATAGTTATTTGGATGAGAGAAAATGGTATATTAGAAAAATGCATGCAACAATTAGAAGACAATGAAAAGCTCAAAAGTTAGATATAGCAAATTCATCGGAATCACATGGACACGTTGGAGGCAGGTATGTGTCAAGTATATAGAGAAATAAGAACAGAGAAGTCAAACTCTGCAACCATTATTCTAAATCATGCTAAGACCTCTGTCGAACTTATTTGCTTTATAATAAATGTGGCCGTATGCATCGTTCTGATGCAGAGGCCGGGGATCTCCCCCTTTTCGAAAAAAAAACTATTCTAAAGCATGCTAAGCCAAACACTGTAGCTATGGTTCCAATGGACGCTACGCTAAGACAAACTCTGTAGATACAATAGGTAATGAACAGTTTGGGTCCAAGTAAACAAGTAATGGAAAAGGTAACCTTTTTTACTTCCAAGGAAATATTAACAATCTGATTCAAATATTAACAATCTGATTCTACAAAAGATTTAAACATACCTACATATAGGAGGCGGCTTCTGAGCAACAAAATTCGGATAGGTTAATCAAAATGTTTCTACTACTGAAAACAGATGAACATGTACACGAATAAACAAGCACAGTGAGTGTCCGTCATCGCTGCCATTTGTATGAGGGAAACAACTCACCTCTCCAAGAAGAAATCATGTCTGGCTTTCCTCCTTAAAACTCCACGAGCTGCAACCTACGCATTGGCTGTCCCAGGAGTAGCAGCAGTAGAACCGCCACCTAAAAGACTTTCTTCAAAGTATTTCAAAGTGCATCATACAACTCATCATTGGGTAGCAACACTGGACTGGTGTATGAAACATCACCACCAGAACATTTGTAACTAAGCCATAGTTTGGGAATCAATCAAAGTAGCCTGCTATAAAGGCTTCCCATTGTGAATATCATTGCTAGTAAGTAATCGATTCAACCAAAAGAACTTTGGGAGCATCTGGTTCCTGCATGAAGTGATTCCAATTAATTATCAGATAGAAATTGTGCCATATTTGAAAACACTGATAACACTAAACAAGCAAAGTCAAATACAAAATTAACTAATTGGTGATTTTATCATCACAACAACAAGTGTTTGCTAATCAGTCCATGGGGGGGGGGGGGGGGGGGGGGGGGGGGGGGGGGGGGGGGGGGGGGGGGGGGGGGGGGGGGGGGGGGGGGGGGGGGGGGGGGGGGGGGGGGGGGGGGGGGGGTTATTTTCCGTCCTGATGCAACAACTACCAGCATGCACTTGTTGCGTTTAGTGGAGGAATCATTTGATCATTATGCAAAATACTAATCAAAAGCTAATTCTTCTTACAATGGCATGCTCTGTTTAGGTTACAATTCAGTTAGTCCTACTGGAATAATAAAACTCCAATAATATAATATATGTATTCATGAATTTCGGGTTTCAACACATGCACCATGAATCCCTAGAAACACGACCTTTAGGCCTACAATCAACACATCATGAGGTAGAGTGTCGAAAGGTTGACATGGTGTAGATTCTCCTAACTATTTTACCATGTAGCCACCTTATCTTTCAGTGCTTTAATAATCCTTGGAAGTTCATGTTTGTACTCGATTAATTATCTCACTAACTCTAGAAGGATGGATGCTTGGTCAAGGAGGATTAAGGTGGCATTCGAGTCCAATCAATTACTTCATTGCTTGATCTAGTCTAGATAAAAAAACCAAAAGCAAGAACAGGGCCAGAAAAAGGGATATAATGAATATGTTCGTCCTGCACCTCCAGAATGGCTGATCCTTCCAAAGTGTCAATTCAATCAATTATGGCACTGCTATTGTTGTAAATATGGTAACTTATAATGAAAATTTTGCCTTGGTCTATAACACCACATCAGATATACATTAGCCTATGTGATGATGTAATGTATAAGGGTAATCCGCCTGAAGTGCAAATCTAGGGGGGGGGGGGGGGGGGGGGGGGGGGGGGGGGGGGGGGGGGGGGGGGGGGGGGGGGGGGGGGGGGGGGGGGGGGGGGGGGGGGGGGGGGGGGGGGGGGGGGGGGGGGGGGGGGGGGGGGGGGGGGGGGGGGGGGGGGGGGGGGGGGGGGGGGGGGGGGGGGGGGGGGGGGGGGGGGGGGGGGGGGGGGGGGGGGGGGGGGGGGGGGGGGGGGGGGGGGGGGGGGGGGGGGGGGGGGGGGGGGGGGGGGGGGGGGGGGGGGGGGGGGGGGGGGGGGGGGGGGGGGGGGGGGGGGGGGGGGGGGGGGGGGGGGGGGGGGGGGGGGGGGGGGGGGGGGGGGGGGGGGGGGGGGGGGGGGGGGGGGGGGGGGGGGGGGGGGGGGGGGGGGGGGGGGGGGGGGGGGGGGGGGGGGGGGGGGGGGGGGGGGGGGGGGGGGGGGGGGGGGGGGGGGGGGGGGGGGGGGGGGGGGGGGGGGGGGGGGGGGGGGGGGGGGGGGGGGGGGGGGGGGGGGGGGGGGGGGGGGGGGGGGGGGGGGGGGGGGGGGGGGGGGGGGGGGGGGGGGGGGGGGGGGGGGGGGGGGGGGGGGGGGGGGGGGGGGGGGGGGGGGGGGGGGGGGGGGGGGGGGGGGGGGGGGGGGGGGGGGGGGGGGGGGGGGGGGGGGGGGGGGGGGGGGGGGGGGGGGGGGGGGGGGGGGGGGGGGGGGGGGGGGGGGGGGGGGGGGGGGGGGGGGGGGGGGGGGGGGGGGGGGGGGGGGGGGGGGGGGGGGGGGGGGGGGGGGGGGGGGGGGGGGGGGGGGGGGGGGGGGGGGGGGGGGGGGGGGGGGGGGGGGGGGGGGGGGGGGGGGGGGGGGGGGGGGGGGGGGGGGGGGGGGGGGGGGGGGGGGGGGGGGGGGGGGGGGGGGGGGGGGGGGGGGGGGGGGGGGGGGGGGGGGGGGGGGGGGGGGGGGGGGGGGGGGGGGGGGGGGGGGGGGGGGGGGGGGGGGGGGGGGGGGGGGGGGGGGGGGGGGGGGGGGGGGGGGGGGGGGGGGGGGGGGGGGGGGGGGGGGGGGGGGGGGGGGGGGGGGGGGGGGGGGGGGGGGGGGGGGGGGGGGGGGGGGGGGGGGGGGGGGGGGGGGGGGGGGGGGGGGGGGGGGGGGGGGGGGGGGGGGGGGGGGGGGGGGGGGGGGGGGGGGGGGGGGGGGGGGGGGGGGGGGGGGGGGGGGGGGGGGGGGGGGGGGGGGGGGGGGGGGGGGGGGGGGGGGGGGGGGGGGGGGGGGGGGGGGGGGGGGGGGGGGGGGGGGGGGGGGGGGGGGGGGGGGGGGGGGGGGGGGGGGGGGGGGGGGGGGGGGGGGGGGGGGGGGGGGGGGGGGGGGGGGGGGGGGGGGGGGGGGGGGGGGGGGGGGGGGGGGGGGGGGGGGGGGGGGGGGGGGGGGGGGGGGGGGGGGGGGGGGGGGGGGGGGGGGGGGGGGGGGGGGGGGGGGGGGGGGGGGGGGGGGGGGGGGGGGGGGGGGGGGGGGGGGGGGGGGGGGGGGGGGGGGGGGGGGGGGGGGGGGGGGGGGGGGGGGGGGGGGGGGGGGGGGGGGGGGGGGGGGGGGGGGGGGGGGGGGGGGGGGGGGGGGGGGGGGGGGGGGGGGGGGGGGGGGGGGGGGGGGGGGGGGGGGGGGGGGGGGGGGGGGGGGGGGGGGGGGGGGGGGGGGGGGGGGGGGGGGGGGGGGGGGGGGGGGGGGGGGGGGGGGGGGGGGGGGGGGGGGGGGGGGGGGGGGGGGGGGGGGGGGGGGGGGGGGGGGGGGGGGGGGGGGGGGGGGGGGGGGGGGGGGGGGGGGGGGGGGGGGGGGGGGGGGGGGGGGGGGGGGGGGGGGGGGGGGGGGGGGGGGGGGGGGGGGGGGGGGGGGGGGGGGGGGGGGGGGGGGGGGGGGGGGGGGGGGGGGGGGGGGGGGGGGGGGGGGGGGGGGGGGGGGGGGGGGGGGGGGGGGGGGGGGGGGGGGGGGGGGGGGGGGGGGGGGGGGGGGGGGGGGGGGGGGGGGGGGGGGGGGGGGGGGGGGGGGGGGGGGGGGGGGGGGGGGGGGGGGGGGGGGGGGGGGGGGGGGGGGGGGGGGGGGGGGGGGGGGGGGGGGGGGGGGGGGGGGGGGGGGGGGGGGGGGGGGGGGGGGGGGGGGGGGGGGGGGGGGGGGGGGGGGGGGGGGGGGGGGGGGGGGGGGGGGGGGGGGGGGGGGGGGGGGGGGGGGGGGGGGGGGGGGGGGGGGGGGGGGGGGGGGGGGGGGGGGGGGGGGGGGGGGGGGGGGGGGGGGGGGGGGGGGGGGGGGGGGGGGGGGGGGGGGGGGGGGGGGGGGGGGGGGGGGGGGGGGGGGGGGGGGGGGGGGGGGGGGGGGGGGGGGGGGGGGGGGGGGGGGGGGGGGGGGGGGGGGGGGGGGGGGGGGGGGGGGGGGGGGGGGGGGGGGGGGGGGGGGGGGGGGGGGGGGGGGGGGGGGGGGGGGGGGGGGGGGGGGGGGGGGGGGGGGGGGGGGGGGGGGGGGGGGGGGGGGGGGGGGGGGGGGGGGGGGGGGGGGGGGGGGGGGGGGGGGGGGGGGGGGGGGGGGGGGGGGGGGGGGGGGGGGGGGGGGGGGGGGGGGGGGGGGGGGGGGGGGGGGGGGGGGGGGGGGGGGGGGGGGGGGGGGGGGGGGGGGGGGGGGGGGGGGGGGGGGGGGGGGGGGGGGGGGGGGGGGGGGGGGGGGGGGGGGGGGGGGGGGGGGGGGGGGGGGGGGGGGGGGGGGGGGGGGGGGGGGGGGGGGGGGGGGGGGGGGGGGGGGGGGGGGGGGGGGGGGGGGGGGGGGGGGGGGGGGGGGGGGGGGGGGGGGGGGGGGGGGGGGGGGGGGGGGGGGGGGGGGGGGGGGGGGGGGGGGGGGGGGGGGGGGGGGGGGGGGGGGGGGGGGGGGGGGGGGGGGGGGGGGGGGGGGGGGGGGGGGGGGGGGGGGGGGGGGGGGGGGGGGGGGGGGGGGGGGGGGGGGGGGGGGGGGGGGGGGGGGGGGGGGGGGGGGGGGGGGGGGGGGGGGGGGGGGGGGGGGGGGGGGGGGGGGGGGGGGGGGGGGGGGGGGGGGGGGGGGGGGGGGGGGGGGGGGGGGGGGGGGGGGGGGGGGGGGGGGGGGGGGGGGGGGGGGGGGGGGGGGGGGGGGGGGGGGGGGGGGGGGGGGGGGGGGGGGGGGGGGGGGGGGGGGGGGGGGGGGGGGGGGGGGGGGGGGGGGGGGGGGGGGGGGGGGGGGGGGGGGGGGGGGGGGGGGGGGGGGGGGGGGGGGGGGGGGGGGGGGGGGGGGGGGGGGGGGGGGGGGGGGGGGGGGGGGGGGGGGGGGGGGGGGGGGGGGGGGGGGGGGGGGGGGGGGGGGGGGGGGGGGGGGGGGGGGGGGGGGGGGGGGGGGGGGGGGGGGGGGGGGGGGGGGGGGGGGGGGGGGGGGGGGGGGGGGGGGGGGGGGGGGGGGGGGGGGGGGGGGGGGGGGGGGGGGGGGGGGGGGGGGGGGGGGGGGGGGGGGGGGGGGGGGGGGGGGGGGGGGGGGGGGGGGGGGGGGGGGGGGGGGGGGGGGGGGGGGGGGGGGGGGGGGGGGGGGGGGGGGGGGGGGGGGGGGGGGGGGGGGGGGGGGGGGGGGGGGGGGGGGGGGGGGGGGGGGGGGGGGGGGGGGGGGGGGGGGGGGGGGGGGGGGGGGGGGGGGGGGGGGGGGGGGGGGGGGGGGGGGGGGGGGGGGGGGGGGGGGGGGGGGGGGGGGGGGGGGGGGGGGGGGGGGGGGGGGGGGGGGGGGGGGGGGGGGGGGGGGGGGGGGGGGGGGGGGGGGGGGGGGGGGGGGGGGGGGGGGGGGGGGGGGGGGGGGGGGGGGGGGGGGGGGGGGGGGGGGGGGGGGGGGGGGGGGGGGGGGGGGGGGGGGGGGGGGGGGGGGGGGGGGGGGGGGGGGGGGGGGGGGGGGGGGGGGGGGGGGGGGGGGGGGGGGGGGGGGGGGGGGGGGGGGGGGGGGGGGGGGGGGGGGGGGGGGGGGGGGGGGGGGGGGGGGGGGGGGGGGGGGGGGGGGGGGGGGGGGGGGGGGGGGGGGGAAGCTAGGAGAGTCCAAAAGAGGTGCGGTTTTCGGCCACGCGATCGTGGTCGAACGACCGAGAGGATGGAGGGGGTTTGGATTGGTTTTGGGCCACTTTGGAGGGGTGTTAGGCTGCAACACACGCGAGGCCTTTACGGTTCCCCGGTTAACCGTTGGAGTATCAAACGAACTCCAAATGGCACGAAACTTGATAGACGGTCTACCGGTAGTGAACCATGGCCGCTTGGAAAATCTCGGTCCAATCCGAGAACGTTCAACATCCATACACGAAAAGAGGCAAAAGGAGGGCGCCGAAGGACATAGGAGTGTCGGATTGCAAAACGGACAACGGGGGAAATGCTCGGATGCATGAGACGAACATGTGTGCAAATGTGATGCACATGATGACATGATATGAAATGCATGACACACAAACAAATGACAAGCCAACAACTGCTAATAACTGGAAGACACCTGGCGCATCGGTCTCGGGGCGTTACAACACTCCACCACTATGAGAGGATCTCGTCCCAAGATCTAGGATGGCACCGGAGGGAAAACGGAGGAGGAAGAGAAAAAGTAAAACAAAGTTGCTTCTTTGACAAATGAGTAGAAGCAAAGAACCTTGCGAGGTTGAGCAGATTGAAAGAAAGAATACAACGACGATGAACGAAGTTGAAAGCATTCCGTTAGGAAAGAGGAACAAGGAAGAACAAATTCGGGCAGCACTCCGGTTGAAAAGTGATATGAAACTTGATAAGATGAAAAGAACTTGAGCAGAGGGCACAACACTCTGGTTAAATGGATAAGGATGAAAAGAACACGATCCTCACCAATCGAGATGATGAGAGAAAACAGCGACATCACAATGCCTTCGGAAGAAATGAAAGAGTGGAATGGAATGAATGGAGGGAAACAAGATCTTGAGAGAGCACGCTTACAACATATTCTGGAATGGAGTTGTTGGATTATCAACAACGAAAGGATAAGCTTGATGTGGGCTTATGGAACATCTCAAATTCTTGAGGTGTAATTCTGCCACTAATGAAACAATAGATTGGATTGATATGAACAAGAAGATGAGAAACTTATTTCACCGGGAGGATAGATGAAGAACTTGGGTCATTTATGAGCACCATAAATAGCAACAATCCTTAGGGAAGGCTTTAGGTGAAACATGACACAAGATAACTCCAACGAAGAGGTTGATGGATTTAAAATATCTCATTTTTGACAACATGTGAATCATGAACCACGGAGGGAAATCATCAAGAATGACATAACACCAGCTCAAATGATACAGTAGAAAGAATTGGACTTCGGAATGCAAGAAGAGGAATACTTGATCTCCTCAAAACAAAACATGTGTTTTGCACCACGTTTAATTTTGAGTATAGCTTGGCGGATCTTAACTTCGAGAGAAATCTTGGAGAACAATGAAAAGAATCCTTGACGAAACACGAAGTAGAGCCTCCAAGAAGAACTCCGGTAACAAAATGCTGATAAAAAGAAAGAGAAGTTGAAGACACAAGGTGAAGCCTTGTAATGATTTAGATGGATCTTCATGATGATATAATGCGGAAAACATGTAACTCTGGAAAATAAAATATGAAACAATTTTAACCGAGAATTTGATGAGCCTCCGGAATAAAGAATTAATCACTTGGATGAAACAAAGAATAAGAATTATGTTATGTGCATCCTTCACCAATTTAGATTGATTACAAGCAACGGATTTGGCATACTACTTATTCTCATAGAAAGGGTTAAGATTGATATAGCGCAAACTTGAGAAGGTCTTCTGCGAACCACCGGTAGGATTGGAAAGAACGAATGAATTGATATGATAACCAAGGAGGAGAGATCTTGAACGAACCACCGTATGAATTGAAAATGAACGAAGAAAAGATAAAGAAACACAGGGAAGAATTAGAAAAACGAATGAAGATACTTGATGAAATTTAGATACAAGCGAACAAGGATATCATGAACTGATTAGAGAACACTTGAACGAAGCACCGGTAAGATTTGGAGAACGAGAGCTGAAAGCTGGAATGAATAATTCTGAGATGATGGGCTCTAGAGAATCAAACTGAAAAGAGTCTTGGATTGCTCCGGATGGGTGAAAAGAATTCTCACAATGGAAAATAATTATGAGAGGATGGCATCAAGCTAGAATCACGAATCTTTGAGAGAACGGATAAGATTTGGAGGAAAAACTCTTCTTCGGTCTTCAAATGTTGAG
>JAAAWM010010651.1:0-46858 GCA_036873465.1 Thinopyrum obtusiflorum
AGGTTTTTGACAAGTTCAAGGAGTTGACTACGATGAGACCTTCTCACCCGTAGCGATGCTTAAGTTCGTCCAAATCATGTTAGCAATTACCGCATTTTATGATTATGAAATTTGGCAAATGGATGTCAAAACTGCATTCCTGAATGGATTTCTGGAAGAAGAGTTGTATATGATGCAACCAGAAGGTTTTGTCAATCCAAAGGATGCTAACAAAGTGTGCAAGCTCCAGCGATCCATTTATGGACTGGTGCAAGCATCTCGGAGTTGGAATAAACGTTTTGATAGTGTGATCAAAGCATATGGTTTTATACAGACTTTTGGAGAAGCCTGTATTTACAAGAAAGTGAGTGGGAGCTCTGTAGCATTTCTAATATTATATGTGGATGACATATTGTTGATTGGAAATGATATAGAATTTCTGGATAGCATAAAAGGATACTTGAATAAGAGCTTTTCAATGAAAGACCTCAGTGAAGCTGCTTATATATTGGGCATCAAGATCTATAGAGATAGATCAAGACGCTTAATTGGACTTTCACAAAGCACATACCTTCATAGAGTTTTGAAGAAGTTCAAAATGGATCAAGCAAAGAAAGGGTTCTTGCCTGTGTGGGGGGGGGGGGGGGGGGGGGGGGGGGGGGGGGGGGGGGGGGGGGGGGGGGGGGGGGGGGGGGGGGGGGGGGGGGGGGGGGGGGGGGGGGGGGGGGGGGGGGGGGGGGGGGGGGGGGGGGGGTAGAGAGAAAATAAAAAATGTTCCCTATGCTTCAGCCATAGGCTCTATCATGTATGCAATGCTGTGTACCAGACCTGATGTGTGCCTTGCTATTAGTTTAGCAGGGAGGTACCAAAGTAATCCAGGAGTGGATCACTGGACAGCGGTCAAGAACATCCTGAAATACCTGAAAAGGAGTAAGGATATGTTTCTCATTTATGGAGGTGACAAAGAGCTCATCGTAAATGGTTACATCGATGCAAGCTTTGACACTGATCCAGATGATTCTAAATCGCAAACCGGATACGTGTTTATATTGAACGGTGGAGCTGTCAGTTGGAGCAGTTCAAAACAAAGCGTCGTGGCGGGATCTACATGTGAAGCGGAGTACATAGCTGCTTCGGAAGCAGCAAATGAAGGAGTCTGGATGAAGGAGTTCATATCCGATCTAGGTGTCATACCTAGTGCATCGGGTCCAATGAAAATCTTTTGTGACTTACATCGATGCAAGCTTTGACACTGATCCAGATGATTCTAAATCGCAAACCGGGGGGGGGGGGGGGGGGGGGGGGGGGGGGGGGGGGGGGGGGGGGGGGGGGGGGGGGGGGGGGGGGGGGGGGGGGGGGGGGGGGGGGGGGGGGGGGGGGGGGGGGGGGGGGGGGGGGGGGGGGGGGGGGGGGGGGGGGGGGGGGGGGGGGGGGGGGGGGGGGGGGGGGGGGGGGGGGGGGGGGGGGGGGGGGGGGGGGGGGGGGGGGGGGGGGGGGGGGGGGGGGGGGGGGGGGGGGGGGGGGGGGGGGGGGGGGGGGGGGGGGGGGGGGGGGGGGGGGGGGGGGGGGGGGGGGGGGGGGGGGGGGGGGGGGGGGGGGGGGGGGGGGGGGGGGGGGGGGGGGGGGGGGGGGGGGGGGGGGGGGGGGGGGGGGGGGGGGGGGGGGGGGGGGGGGGGGGGGGGGGGGGGGGGGGGGGGGGGGGGGGGGGGGGGGGGGGGGGGGGGGGGGGGGGGGGGGGGGGGGGGGGGGGGGGGGGGGGGGGGGGGGGGGGGGGGGGGGGGGGGGGGGGGGGGGGGGGGGGGGGGGGGGGGGGGGGGGGGGGGGGGGGGGGGGGGGGGGGGGGGGGGGGGGGGGGGGGGGGGGGGGGGGGGGGGGGGGGGGGGGGGGGGGGGGGGGGGGGGGGGGGGGGGGGGGGGGGGGGGGGGGGGGGGGGGGGGGGGGGGGGGGGGGGGGGGGGGGGGGGGGGGGGGGGGGGGGGGGGGGGGGGGGGGGGGGGGGGGGGGGGGGGGGGGGGGGGGGGGGGGGGGGGGGGGGGGGGGGGGGGGGGGGGGGGGGGGGGGGGGGGGGGGGGGGGGGGGGGGGGGGGGGGGGGGGGGGGGGGGGGGGGGGGGGGGGGGGGGGGGGGGGGGGGGGGGGGGGGGGGGGGGGGGGGGGGGGGGGGGGGGGGGGGGGGGGGGGGGGGGGGGGGGGGGGGGGGGGGGGGGGGGGGGGGGGGGGGGGGGGGGGGGGGGGGGGGGGGGGGGGGGGGGGGGGGGGGGGGGGGGGGGGGGGGGGGGGGGGGGGGGGGGGGGGGGGGGGGGGGGGGGGGGGGGGGGGGGGGGGGGGGGGGGGGGGGGGGGGGGGGGGGGGGGGGGGGGGGGGGGGGGGGGGGGGGGGGGGGGGGGGGGGGGGGGGGGGGGGGGGGGGGGGGGGGGGGGGGGGGGGGGGGGGGGGGGGGGGGGGGGGGGGGGGGGGGGGGGGGGGGGGGGGGGGGGGGGGGGGGGGGGGGGGGGGGGGGGGGGGGGGGGGGGGGGGGGGGGGGGGGGGGGGGGGGGGGGGGGGGGGGGGGGGGGGGGGGGGGGGGGGGGGGGGGGGGGGGGGGGGGGGGGGGGGGGGGGGGGGGGGGGGGGGGGGGGGGGGGGGGGGGGGGGGGGGGGGGGGGGGGGGGGGGGGGGGGGGGGGGGGGGGGGGGGGGGGGGGGGGGGGGGGGGGGGGGGGGGGGGGGGGGGGGGGGGGGGGGGGGGGGGGGGGGGGGGGGGGGGGGGGGGGGGGGGGGGGGGGGGGGGGGGGGGGGGGGGGGGGGGGGGGGGGGGGGGGGGGGGGGGGGGGGGGGGGGGGGGGGGGGGGGGGGGGGGGGGGGGGGGGGGGGGGGGGGGGGGGGGGGGGGGGGGGGGGGGGGGGGGGGGGGGGGGGGGGGGGGGGGGGGGGGGGGGGGGGGGGGGGGGGGGGGGGGGGGGGGGGGGGGGGGGGGGGGGGGGGGGGGGGGGGGGGGGGGGGGGGGGGGGGGGGGGGGGGGGGGGGGGGGGGGGGGGGGGGGGGGGGGGGGGGGGGGGGGGGGGGGGGGGGGGGGGGGGGGGGGGGGGGGGGGGGGGGGGGGGGGGGGGGGGGGGGGGGGGGGGGGGGGGGGGGGGGGGGGGGGGGGGGGGGGGGGGGGGGGGGTACGACTACATCAACCGCGTTGTCATAACGCTTCCGCTTTCGGTCTACGAGGGTACGTGGACATACTCTCCCCTCTTGTTGCTATGCATCACCATGATCTTGCATGTGCGTAGGATTTTTTTTGAAATTACTACGTTCCCCAACAGGATTGAATATTTTGAATATGAATTTGCTTTGATGTTATTTTAGTACGAACTCTTGGTTAGATCGATCGGAAATAATAGCTTCGTGTTATTTTAGTACGAACTCTAGGATAGATTGATCAGAAAGAATAGCTTTGAGGTGGTTTTGTACCCTACAAACAATTCCGTCTTATGTTCTCCGCTAGATAGGAACTTTGGAGTGATTCTTCGTCGCACTTTGAGGGGTGGTTATATGATCCAATTAAATTAGCATTGTTGAGAGATTGCACTAGTGAAAGTACGGACCCTAGGTCTCATTTTCAAGCATTGCAATACCGTTTTTGTGCCCGTTCACTATTTGCTACCTTGCTGTTTTTATTTATTCAGATTATAAAAATATATTTCTACCATCCATATTACACTTTTATCACCATCTCTTCGCTGAACTAGTGCACCTATACAATTTGCCATTGTATTGAGTGTGTTGGAGACACAAGAGATTTCTTGTATTTGGTTGCAGGGTCGTTTGAGAGAGACCATCTTCATCCTACACCTCTCGCGGATTGATAAACCTTAGGTCATCCACTTGAGGGAAAATTGCTACTGTCCTACAAAACTCTGCGCTTGGAGGACCAACACGTGTCAACAAGAATAAAGTTGCGTAGTAGACATCAAGCTCTTTTCTGGCGCCGTTGCCGGGGAGGTGAGTGCTTGAAGGTATATCTTTAGATCTTGCAATCGAATCTTTTAGTTTCTTGTTTTATCACTAGTTTGGTTTATAAAAGAAAACTACAAAAAAATGGAATTGAGGTTGCATCATATTATTGGTCATCTTTATAATATCTTTCTTGAAAATGATGGAGCGGAAAATTGTGCTCAATTGATAGAAGAAGAATTCAATAAAATGTTTGGCATAAATGATGAGCATGATTGCAATATTGTTAGTATGAATTCTTTGAATATCCATGACGCTAATGATATGAAAAGCCTTAAGCTTGGGGATGCTATGTTTGATGAAGATGATATTTTTAGTCCCCCAAGATTTGATGTGCAAATTTGTTATAATGATTGCATGCCTCCTATTTATGATGATTATATTGATGAAAGTGGATTTGGAGAGGTCATGACTTTATTTAATGATGAATCCACTATTTTGGAAGAGGTTCCAATTGACTATGACAACAACATTCCTATCCATGATGATTATGGTGACGACATGTATGCTATAAAGAATAATGATAACCATGAAACTTGTCATCATGATTTTAATTTTCAATCCCATGATAGTTATTTTGTTGAGTTTGCTCCCACTACTATTCATGAGAATAAATTTGCTTATGTGGAGAGTAATAAGATTTCTATGCTTATGCATCATGAAGAGAATGCTTTATGTGATGGTTATATTGTTGAATTTCTTCATGATGCTACTGAAAATTATTATGATGGAGGAAATTATGCTTTTACATATTGCAATAATATCAAGTTTCCTCTCTTTATGTTGAAAGTTTTAAAGTTATGCATGTTTTGCCTTCCTATGCTAGTTGATTATTGTTCTCATAAGTTGTTTGCTCACAAAATCCCTATGCATAGGAAGTATGTTAGGATTAAATGTGCTTGCCATGTGATTCATGATGCTCTCTTTATGTTTCAATTCTTATCTTTTATGCGAGCATCATTGAACTCATCATGCCTAGCTAAAAGGCATTAAAGAAAAGCGCTTGTTGGGAGACAACCCAACAATTTTACCTACTGTTTTTGTGTGTTCACATGATTATGCTACTGTATTGATCATGTTTTATTGCTTTTGTTTCAATAAAGTGCCAAGTAAACCCTTTGGGGTCATGTTGGGTGATAGTTGATTTGATCTTGCTGAAAAACAGAAACTTTTATGCTCATGAAAATAATTCTCATTATTAACAGAAGAGTGATATTGAGTTGATTCTTTTTGAAGAAGATTAATATACAAATTGCTCACGTGGTCCTAATTTTTTTCATAATTTTTGGAGTAACAGAAGTATGGTTTGAGACTTTGAGTACAGATTACTACAGACTGTTCTGTTTTTGATAGATTCTGTTTTCAATGCATAGTTTGCTTGTTTTCTAGTTTCTATGGCTTATATTGCTCAATATAAATTGTGGAAATGATATGCTATAGTAGGAATTGTATGGACACAATTATGAATCTTGTCTTTGACAGTACCAAAGTGAAATGGTTTGCTCTATATCATACTAACCTATCTCACGAAGTTCCGTTAAGTTTTGTGTGATTGAAGTTTTCAAGTTTTGGGTGAGATGTCGATATGAGGAGAATAAGGAGTGAGAACACCCTATGATTGGGGATGCCCAAGGCATCCCAAGTTAATATCCAAGTAAGATCCAAGCAACTAAGCTTGGGGATGCCCCGGAAGGCATCCCCTCTTTCGTCTCCAACATAATCGGTAACCTCACTTGGAGCTACATTTTTATTCATCACATGATATGAGTTTTGCTTGGAGAGTCATTTTATTTTGCTAGAATTTGCTTGCTGTTATTTAGAATAATGTTTTGCATCTTTTATTTCAATAAAAGTGGCAATGATAGCCTTTTCCATGCTTATTTTGCAAGTATACATGTTGCTGTTTGAAAACAGAAAGTTTGCCGCTGTTGCAAAAATTCCCTAGAAAAGTCAGAATGTGATAAAATGTTGAAACTTTTTGCAAAATAAGCTCTGATAAATTTTATACAGTGTGGTATTTTTTCATAATTTTTGGAGTTTAAGAAGTATTGATACTCTTGCATTCTTTACCAACTGTACTGGTTTGGCAGATTGCTGTTATGTTTGCATATGTTTGCTTGTTTAGTGATTCTATTTGTGGATAGGAGTATTAAATACGCAGAGGCATTTAGTATGCAATGTTGAATAATAATTTTAGTGATTTGCTAGAGTAGAGAATGATAAGGTTTTTGCATTGGTTTATACTAACTTATCTCACGAGTTCTTGTTGAGTTTTGTGTGGATGAATCTTTTGAGATTTAGGAAAACCGTGATATGAGAGGAATTAAGGAGACACAAAAGCTCAAGCTTGGGTATGCCCAAGGCACCCCCAAGATAATATTTCAAGGAGTCTCAAGCATCTAAGCTTGGGGATGCCCTGGTAGGCGTCCCACCTTTCTTCAACAATTATCGGTTAGTATCGGTTGAGCCTAAGTTTTTGCTTCTTCACATGATGTGTGCTATTCTTGGAATTGCATTTTGTTTTGTTTTTGCTTGATGTTTTAATAAAATACTTAGATATGAAAGTTTTTTAAATAAAACAGAGTCCTAAAATAGTTGCCAGGGAGGCTAAGTAAGCGTCACTCACATCCCGTCAACGAAGCTCTTCTCTATGGAATTGCTCTAGTGCTTCACTTATATCTTTTTGAGGACGGTGTGCTTTAGTATTTTTGAAGAAATTCTATCTTGCTTCACTTAAATTAATTTGAGAGAAAGAAATATTATGCTCATGATCTTCACTTATATTTGTTTGAGCTTATCAAAAGCAATACATGAAAATTAGTCCCAAAGTGATAGATATCCAAGAAGGATATAATAAAAACTTTCATGAAGATCATTGGACAAAATAAACTTGATTCCTTTTAATAGTTTTGAGATATGATGATGTGATATGTGAGTCATGTTGATGAGTAATTATGCTTTAGTAAGAATATTGGTGTTAAGGTTTGTGATTCCCTATGCAAGCACGAAAGTCAATAGTTATGCAATGAAATTACATCCTACTTGTGGTGCATTATTCGGTGTTAATTATGCTCAATGCTCGCTTATGAGATTCCTCATTTCTTGGTTGGTCGCTTCTCAATCTTTTGCTAGCCTTCATTTTGCACTAAGTATGATTACTACTTGTGCATCCAAAATCCTTTAAACCAGTTTTGCCACATGAGTCCACTATATCTACCTATATGCGGTATTATTTTGCCGTTCTAAGCAAATTTGTATGTGCCATCTCTAATTTTCAAAATAAATTTCTCTTTTGTGTGCTCGTACCGCTCGCGTGGCGGTGAGGGGTGGCCAATATTTTCTATGCTAGATGTGTTATTCTCACGATGAGTGTTTATTCACTTGTCATTGCACGAGAGTAAGGCAAAGGTATTATGGATGCCCAGTCCCGAAATGAAAAATGAATTTACTTTATGTTGTCAAATAATAAATTCCTTGGAAAGTGTTTGTATGCAGGGCACCCATGGATACGGTTAGCCATGGAAAGTGAAAGTATGGTGGAAAAAGGAATAAACTTTATTTTCTGTTTGGGAACCGCCTATGATATATCTAGCATGGAAAGTGTTGGGAGCTCTAAGTCATTTTCGTTGGTGGGAAAAGTATGCCTCTCAAAATGTTTTTTATCTCTCAATTTTTGCTTTGAGCTCTAGCACCTCTACAAATCCCTACTTCCCTCTGCGAATGGCCTTTCTTTTACTTTATGCAATTTTTATTTTTAATTTGAGTCTCCATCTTCTCTTATAAAGCACCAACTAGGAGGCACTATGATCGTACTTGAGCATTGGGTGTAGCTAATATGCGAGTGTGTTTCATGAATGGATCAATGATTGAGCATGATGGGCCACGGATAACTTATTTTAGCGTTGATATTTTGAAATACATGGTTGCTTGTTGGTATGCTTGAGTATTAAAGTCCTCATGTCAAAACTAGACTATTGCTCTGAACCATATAAAAGTCCAAATGTCCATGCTACAAAAGAAAAGAGTTTATGATGAATATGATAGGTAGCATTCCACAACAAAAATTCCATTTTCAATCGCTACTTTATCATGATAAGTTTTATGAGAAGGAGTTGCTGTTATGATGCTAGGAAAAGTGATTGAAATTATCATTGATCAAAATTATGCACTTTGCTAGCATTCACACTTCATAAATTATTTCTTTTATCATTTACCTACTCGAGGACGAGTAGGAATTAAGCTTGGGGATGCTGATACGTCTCCAACGTATCTATAAATTATGAAGTATTCATGCCATGTTTACAACAATTTTATATGGTTTTGGTATGATTTGCATGGAACTAACCCGGACTGACACTGCTTTCAGCAGAACTACCGTGGTGTTGTCTTTTGTGCAGAAATAAAAGTTCTCGGAATTGGACGAAACTTTTTGATGATTTTTTGGAACAAAAGAGACCCCCGAAGCTTTGTGGGAGGGCCAGAAGAGCCACGAGGAGGGCACAACCCACCAGGGCGCGCCTGGTGGGCCGTCCGTGCCCCGGTGGGTTGTGCTCACCTCGAGGCCCATCTTCACGTGAAATCGACGCCAAAAAAATCCTATAAATAGAGAAACCATCAGAAATAACCCTAGATCAGAAGTTCCGCCGCTGCAGGCCTCTGTAGCCACCAAAAACCAATCTAGACCCCGTTCCAGCACCCTGCCGGAGGGGGGAATCATCTCCGGTGGCCATCTTCATCATCCCGGCGGCCACCACGATGAGGAGGGAGTAGTCCACCCTCGGGGCTGAGGGTTTGTACCAGTAGCTATGTGTTTAATCTCTCTCTCTCTCTCTCTCGTGTTCTTGAGATGTCACGATCTTGATGTATCATGGGCTTTGTTAATATAGTCAGATCATATGGTGTTTTCCCCCTCTCTATCTTGTTGTGATGAATTGAGTTTTTCCCTTTGAGATTTCGTTGTTATCGCATTGAATACTTTTATGGATTTGAGAACACTTGATATATGTCTTGCAATTGAATACTTGTGGTGACAATGGGGTATCGTATTGATTCACTTGATATATGTTTTGGCACTCAACTCGCGGATTCCCGAGGTGACATTGGGGTAATCTATGCATAGGGGTTGATGCACGTTCTTGTCTTTGTTTCTCTGGTAGAAATCTTGGGGCACTCTTTGAAGTTCTTTGTGTTGGATTGAATATTTTGAATCTGAATTTGCTTTGATGTTATTTTAGTATGAACTCTTGGTTAAATCTATCAGAAAGAATAGCTTCGTGTTATTTTAGTATGAACTCTAGGATAGATTGATCGGAAAGAATAGCTTTGAGGTGGTTTCGTACCCTACAAACAATTCCGTCTTATGTTCTCCGCTAGATTGGAACTTTGGAGTGATTCTTCGTCGCACTTTGAGGGGTGGTTATATGATCCAATTATATTAGCATTGTTGAGAGATTGCACTAGTGAAAGTACGGACCCTAGGCCTCATTTTCAAGCATTGCAATACCGTTTTTTTGCCCGTTCACTATTTGCTACCTTGCTGTTTTTATTTATTCAGATTATAAAAATATATTTCTACCATCCATATTACACTTTTATCACCATCTCTTTGCCGAACTAGTGCACCTATACAATTTGCCATTGTATTGGGTGTGTTGGGGACACAAGAGATTTCTTGTATTTGGTTGCAGGGTCGTTTGAGAGAGACCATCTTCATCATACACCTCTCACAGATTGATAAACCTTAGGTCATCCACTTGAGGGAAAATTGCTAATGTCCTACAAAACTCTGCGCTTGGAGGCCCAACACGTGTCAACAAGAATAAAGTTGCGTAGTAGACATCAGGCACCCCAAAGGAACGTCAATTGTTCTCTTAGCCACGTGCGGTGCCCCCCTCCACAATTTACTCCTCCGGTCATAGCGTCGTAGTGCTTAGGCGAAGCCCTGCGCGGATCACATCACCATCACCATCACCATGCCGTTGTGCTGACGGAATTCTCCCTCGACCCTCTGCTGGATCAAGAGTTCGTGGGACGTCATCGAGCTGAACGTGTGCTGAACACGGAGGTGCCGTACATTCGATACTAAGATAGGTTGGATCGTGAAGACGTTCGACTACATCAACCGCGTTAACCTAATGCTTCCGCTTTCGGTCTACGAGGGTACGTGGACTCACTCTCCCCTCTCGTTGCTATGCTTCTCCTAGATAGATCTTGCGTGAGCGTAGGAAAATTTTGAAATTGCATGCTACATTCTCCAACAGTGGCATCCGAGCCAGGTCTATGCATAGATGATATGCATGAGTAGAACACAATGAGTTGTGGGCGATAATAGTCATACTGCTTACCATCAATGTCTTATTTTGATTCGGCGGTATTGTTGGATGAACCGGCCCGAACCAACATTACATGACCACGTTCATGAGACCGGTTCTACCGACGTGCTTTGCACACAGGTGGCTGGCGGGTGTCTGTTTCTCCAACTTTAGTTGAATCGAATTTGACTACGGCCGGTCCTTGTTGAAGGTTAAAACAGCACACTTGACGAAAAATCGTTGTGGTTTTGATGCGTAGGTAAGAACGGTTCTTGCTAGAAGCCCGTAGCAGCCACGTAAAACTTGCAACAACAAAGTAGAGGACGTCTAACTTGTTTTTGCAGGGCATGTTGTGATGTGATATGGTCAAGACGTGATGAGATATAAATTGTTGTATGAGATGATCATGTTTTGTAAAAGTTATCGGCAACTGGCAGGAGCCTTATGGTTGTCGCTTTATTGTATGAAATGCAATCGCCATGTAATTGCTTTACTTTATCACTAAGCGGTAGCGATAGTCATAGAAGCAATAGCAGGCGAGACAACAACGATGCTACGATGGAGATCAAGGTGTCAAGCCGGTGACGATGGAGATCATGACGGTGCTTTGGAGATGGAAATCAAAGGCACAAGATGATGATGGCCATATCATGTCACATATTTTGATTGCATGTGATGCTTATCTTTTTATGCATCTTATTTTGCTTAGTACGGCGGTAGCATTAGAAGATGATCCCTCACTAAATTTCAAGGAACAAGTGTTCTCCCTGAGTATGCACCGTTGCTACAGTTCGTCGTGCCGAGACACCATGTGATGATCGGGTGTGATAAGCTCTACGTTCACATACAACGGGTGCAAGCTAGTTTTGCACGTGCAGAATACTCGGGTTAAACTTGACAAGCCTAGCATATGCAGATATGGCCTCGGAACACTGAGACTGAAAGGTCGTACGTGAATCATATAGTAGATATGATCAACATAGTGATGTTCACCATTGAAAACTACTCCATCTCACGTGATGATCAGACATGGTTTAGTTGATATGGATCACGTGATCATTTAGATGACTAGAGGGATGTCTATCTAAGTGGGAGTTCTTAAGTAATATGATTAATTGAACTTTAATTTATCATGAACTTAGTCCTGATAGTTTTTGCATATCTATGTTGTTGTAGATCAATGGCCCGTCCTATCGTTCCCTTGAATTCTAATGCGTTCCTAGAGAAAGCTAAGTTGAAAGATGATGGTAGCAACTACATGAACTGGGTCCGTAACTTGAGGATTATCCTCATTGTTGCACAGAAGAATTACATCCTGGAAGCACCGCAAGGTGCAAGGCCCGCTGCAGGAGCAACTCCCGGCGTTATGAACGTCTGGCAGACTAAAGTTGATGACTACTCGATAGTTCAGTGTGCCATGCTTTACGGCTTAGAATCGGGACTTCAGAGACGTTTTGAACGTCATGGAGCATATGAGATGTTCCAGGAGTTGAAGTTAATATTTCAAGCAAATGCCCGAGTTGAGAGATATGAAGTCTCCAACAAGTTCTATAGCTGCAAGATGGAGGAGACTAGTTCTGTCAGTGAACACATACTCAGAATGTCTGGGTACCATAACCACTTGACTCAGCTGGGAGTTAATCTTCCTCATGATAGTGTCATTGACAGAGTTCTTCAATCACTGCCACCAAGCTATAAAGGCTTCATGATGAACTATAATATGCAAGGGATGGAAAAGACAATTCCCGAGCTCTTCGCGATGCTAAAGGCTGCGGAGGTAGAAATCAAGAAGGAGCATCAAGTGTTGATGGTTAACAAGACCACTAGTTTAAAAAAAAGGGCAAATGGAAGAAGGGGAACTTCAAGAAGAATAGCAAGCAAGTTGCTGCTCAAGGGAAGAAGCCCAAGTCTGGACCCAAGCCTGAAACTGAGTGCTTCTACTGCAAAGGGACTGGTCACTAGAAGCGGAAATGCCCCAAGTATTTGGCGGATAAGAAGGATGGCAAAGTGAAAGGTATATTTGATATACATGTTATTGATGTGTACCTTACTAATGCTCGCAGTAGCGCCTGGGTATTTGATACTAGTTCTGTTGCTCATATTTGCACCTCGAAATAGGGGTTGCGGATTAAACGAAGATTGGCTAAGGACGAGGTGACGATGCGCGTCGGAAATGGTTCCAAGGTTGATGTGATCGCCGTCGGCACGCTACCTCTACATCTACCGTCGGGATTAGTTTTAGACCTGAATAATTGTTATTTGGTGCCAGTGTTGAGCATGAATATTATATCTGGATCTTGTTTGATGCGAGACGGTTGTTCATTTAAATCAGAGAATAATGGTTGTTCTATTTATATGAGTAATATCTTTTATGGTCATGCACCCTTGATGAGTGGTCTATTTTTGTTGAATCTCGATCGTAGTGATACACATATTCATAATATTGAAGCCAAAAGATGCAAAGTTAATAATGATAGTGCAACTTATTTGTGGCACTGTCGTTTAGGTCATATTGGTGTAAAGCGCATGAAGAAACTCCATGCTAATGGGCTTTTGGAATCACTTGATTATGAATCACTTGATGCTTGCGAACCATGCCTCATGGGCAAGATGACTAAGACTCCGTTCTCCAGAACAATGGAGCGAGCCACTGACTTATTGGGAATAATACATACTGATGTATGCGGTCCAATGAGTGTTGAGGCTCGCGGCGGGTATCGTTATTTTCTAACCTTCAAAGATTATTTGAGCAGATATGGGTATATCTACTTAATGAAACATAAGTCTGAAACATTTGAAAAGTTCAAATAATTTCAGAGTGAAGTGGAAAATCATCGTAACAAGAAAATCAAGTTTCTACGATCTGATCGTGGAGGTGAATATTTGAGTTACGAGTTTGGTCTTCATTTGAAACAATGTGGAATAGTTTCGCAACTCACGCCACCTGGAACACCACAGCGAAATGGTGTGTCCGAACATCGTAACCGTACTTTATTAGATATGGTGCGATCTATGATGTCTCTTACCGATTTACCGCTATCGTTTTGGGGTTATCACTACTGTAGGATGCTGCTAACGCGACACTACGATCAGAGACCCTTCGAGAAACTATGTGCGATGCCATAATCGCAAACGGTGCTGTATGAAAACCGTCAGAAATGTGTAAAACATTTGCGATGACGGATGCATCAAACACGATTCAGGTTTTAGTTGCGTGTGCGATGAAGGGCATACGGTTCAGTTCAATGAACTGTTTGTGATGAGGAGGAACAAAAGAAACGGGCAGCCAGATGGAGGTGTGTGCGATACACAGCATACGGTTCACTCGGATGAACTGTTTGTGATTAGGCAACACAAAAGAAACGGTCAGCCAGATCAAAGGTGTGTGCAATATACGGCATGTGGTTCACTCGGATGAACTGTTTGCATTGAGACATGAGAACAGAAATGGTTCAAATGAACAAGATGTGTGTGATACGAGGCAAACAGGTCTGTAGTCGAAAACGTGTGCAAAGACCGATAACAACACAGACGATTACTGCTAACAAGCCGTGTGTGTTGTGAGCAAACGATTGCTGGTATACAATTGTGAGTGATTGATGAAAACATCACCGACGGGTTCCATTGTTTAGTCCATGTGCGATGTGATTTTCATTGTCCGCACAACATCTACGCTCTGTCTACAGAGCATCAACATATATACTCAAAAAGACAGCTTTGCATAACCAAATTAAGCATACAATTACACAAGTGACTACACACATAACATTTGCACACACCAAAGTAAGCAATTACATGCATACTAAAGTAGGAGAAACGAGGATCTAATCATCTACTTATTGTTGCGATGACGCTTGGCATTGCTCTGCTTCTGGCTGGATCCCTGGCCATTTTGGGGAAGGAGGGACTTCCTCATGTCAATGATCCGCTGGTACATGTCATAGCTCGTGTATGCCTCCTTGGCCACGTACACTACGTGAGCTTTGTCTAGTTTCTCCATCCAGGCTGAGTGCCAGGCACGCTTGTCCTTGTTGCACGAATCCTTCATGTCTCTGTAGTAAGGGTCGATGATGGCCTCGGCGAGGTGAACTAGTGAGTCCTTCTCATGCTCCTTGCTGCCCCAGATCTTGTATTGGCCCTGGATGTCGACAAGATTCTGGCAGGCGATGCCCGAACTCTCGAGCGCCTTTACATCATTGGTGATGTCTGCTACCTCTTGAGCATGCGTTGGTTTTCCCTTGAAGAGGAAAGGGTGATGCAGCAAAGTAGCGTAAGTATTTCCCTCGGTTTTTGAGAACCAAGGTATCAATCCCCCCCCCCCCCCCCCCCCCCCCCCCCCCCCCCCCCCCCCCCCCCCCCCCCCCCCCCCCCCCCCCCCCCCCCCCCCCCCCCCCCCCCCCCCCCCCCCCCCCCCCCCCCCCCCCCCCCCCCCCCCCCCCCCCCCCCCCCCCCCCCCCCCCCCCCCCCCCCCCCCCCCCCCCCCCCCCCCCCCCCCCCCCCCCCCCCCCCCCCCCCCCCCCCCCCCCCCCCCCCCCCCCCCCCCCCCCCCCCCCCCCCCCCCCCCCCCCCCCCCCCCCCCCCCCCCCCCCCCCCCCCCCCCCCCCCCCCCCCCCCCCCCCCCCCCCCCCCCCCCCCCCCCCCCCCCCCCCCCCCCCCCCCCCCCCCCCCCCCCCCCCCCCCCCCCCCCCCCCCCCCCCCCCCCCCCCCCCCCCCCCCCCCCCCCCCCCCCCCCCCCCCCCCCCCCCCCCCCCCCCCCCCCCCCCCCCCCCCCCCCCCCCCCCCCCCCCCCCCCCCCCCCCCCCCCCCCCCCCCCCCCCCCCCCCCCCCCCCCCCCCCCCCCCCCCCCCCCCCCCCCCCCCCCCCCCCCCCCCCCCCCCCCCCCCCCCCCCCCCCCCCCCCCCCCCCCCCCCCCCCCCCCCCCCCCCCCCCCCCCCCCCCCCCCCCCCCCCCCCCCCCCCCCCCCCCCCCCCCCCCCCCCCCCCCCCCCCCCCCCCCCCCCCCCCCCCCCCCCCCCCCCCCCCCCCCCCCCCCCCCCCCCCCCCCCCCCCCCCCCCCCCCCCCCCCCCGAGGCTATGGTGTTGATGTAGAAGCCCTCCGTGATCGATTCCCCCTCCGACGGAGCGCCGGAAAAGGCCCCAAGATGGGATCTCACGGGTACAGAAGGTTGCGGCAGTGGAAATAGGGTTTCGTGGTGCTCTCGGATGTTTTCATGGTATATGAGTATATATAGGCGAAAGAAGTAGGTCGGTGGAGCCATGAGGGGCCCATGAGGGTGGGGGGCATGCCTACCCCCCTGGGCGCGCCTCCCTACCTCGTGGCCGCCTCGTTGCTTCCTTGACGTCCACTCCAAGTCTTCCGGATTGCGTTTGTTCCAATAATATCTCTCCCAAAGGTTTCATTCCATTTGGATTCCATTTGATATTCCTTTTCTGTGAAACACTTAAATAGGCAAAAACCAGCAATTTGCACTGGGCCTTTGGTTAGTAGGTTAGTCCCAAAAATAATATAAAAGTGCATAATAAAGCCCATTAAACATCCAAAACAGATAATATAATAGCATGGAACAATCAAAAATTATAGATACGTTGGAGACGTATCAATGTCCACCGTAGCGAACATGTAGTGGGGGCTGTTGACAAACCTGGTGAAACGCTCACAAGACCTTGTGGCCAGGCAGTAGTGGTAGATAAGGACGTGGTGGCGCATGCACATCTAGGCGACGACGACCTTGGGACAAGACCCGGCACGAGCGCGGGTGTACTCGAGGTCGAACCCGACCACCTTGTACTTCTCCTCGGCAAGCAACAGCTCCATGATGTGGATGGAGTGCTCCGCCCAGACCGGGTCATTGGTGTACACCACCGAGAGGTCCATGAACCTTCTGTGGGTGTCCACCACGGCACGCATGGTGAACTGCTGCTCGTCGTTAGCAGCCACTCGGAGCACCATTGGAGCCGCGCAGGATACCCTCTAAGAATATCTCGTGGTGGGTGTGCGTCTTGCAATTGTGGGGCACAATCGAAAGGTTGAAGAGACACAAGGGTAGGTTAAATGGCCGCTGTAATAATAAATGGTGGACGGCCGGCCTGTAATCGTCACGTGTTGTCACACCGTTCATAGCGGAGGATTCCAGAATCCAGTGCACGCTTGACAACACCGCACCCAGGCGTGGACACTCGAGTGTGATAATTAATTCTGTGCTCTACAGTGCACACGGTGGAAGAAACCAACTGTGTGCAATAATGTCAAAGATCACAGTCGAGTTAGCTATACATATCGTGTGCTGTGAGATCGACAAGGTAAACTGATTTGAGAATGGTTAATAAAATCTAAGACCAGTGCATATTAAGGTCAAAATAGTGCTAGCAATATACGAGTCTCATACGTTGCCATTTCAACGATTGTACCACAAAAGCTCAAAATGTTACAAGGTTCAAATTCCAGAGTTATATGGCTCAAATTCAAAGATTACAAGGTTCAAACTGATATTAGAAATGAAATTCAGGTCATCAACTGCAAACGCTTGCGCTGATGCGCTGAACATGGATATCAGAGAGATTCAAACTAATATCACCGCTTCTAAGTCTGGCTTCGAAACCTCACAATTTTTGCAAAGGGGTCAGCCACTGAGAAGTCATGTATGGGGTTGACCCGATGACTTCCGATTACTCTATCATCTGAAGTTCCAAAATGAAATTCAGCATTTTTGGAGCCTACTCCATTCTGCCGCAGGCGCCGGCGCTGATCAACAGCCCATTCATTTTTGCGAAATAAATGTAGGGCAAACGTCATTTCCTTCAGCACCCTTGCTCTGAGAACAAAGAACCTGGCGAATATAATCTCCGGTAAGGTCCCTCGGTAGGAGTTAAAAGTAATTTCTGAGAGATGCAGATCTAGGCATTCGACGTGATTGTTATATTGTATCACATTATCCACCACTGGGCCTAATCTTATCTGCAAAACAAGAAAATGTGTTAGTGCCTACATGCAGTTTTGAACATTACTACAGGACTAGCTATTTGGCTTGCAGGATTTGTAAAATGCACTAACATGCCATCTTCGATCTGACATGATTAACATGGGCATTTGATTACATTCTAGAAAAATGTAGCCTTCTTCACAAGAGGTTGGAGTGGATGAAAAGTTCCCTAAGAAAAGTAGTACAGATGATTCCAAAGGAGAAATGCTTATTGATTGTAACCATATGGATCAAGCAACCAATATGGGGGGGCATGTATGTACTGAAATCCTCCAAAAGAACTTTAGAAATCGTAGTACATTGTCATTGTAAACTTGGAAAAAGGTGTCACAAATTGAACTCCCTTATGGTTAACATTTAACAGGAAAGGAACATCACCTCGATATATAGCTTCTCCAGGCACGGAAAGCATCTCAGGAAACTGACAACTTGCTCCAGGTCGGGCCCGATAGATTCTAGTGCCAAGACCTTCACTGTGCGCAGTTTCGGGGTCAAGCTTGTCAGAATCATTTTCTGAATGACAGACGAACAAACATCTTCAAAATTAGAAATAATGTTAATTTGTAGAAGGAGAGGTAGAAGGCGGCTGTTGCACCTGAACGGGTGTGGATCCAATAACAAGTTCGGAGTATTTGTCAGACGAGTAGCCCACCACTGTCAATTTCGGCGCAGAAATGACATTGATTCTTGTTGGACCTTCTTGATCAACTACAAGCAATCTCTCAAGTGCAGGTGTGTCCTGGATGACCATACCGTGGTCCACCTTTTGTGATGTCTTCCTGCCGCACCAGCAACACACATAAATAGTCCGGAGAGTCATGGAGGTGATGTGGAAGGTACTCAACCCATTGATCGCCTGAAGACGAAGGTACTTGAGTGCAGTACAGCCACAGAGCAGGCGCTCCATGTCACCCTTTGAGAGGCAGATGGCGACGAGTTCGAGGTGTTTCAGTCATGGTAGAATAAGAGCGGGTGCGTCATTAAGGGGCGGGAAATGGCAGTTCCTAAACTTGGCGACGAGCAGCGTGGGCGCGAGGCAGAGTGTGGACGTTGGCAGCGACCGCATATGCCCATCATCAAAAGTGAGCTCCTTGAGCTGATCTAGGGCGGGGGATCGGAACCAGTCGTCAAGCTGGGCTCGGTCCTTGCCGTTGGAACGGAACTTACCCATTCTAAGGCCTTTGGTTGGGCCAAGGTGACTGCCGAGGATCTTGGAGAACGCATCCAAGCTTTTGCGATAGCCATGGCAGAGCTCGTGGGTGTCGATGAGGTCGAGAGGGCTGGAGTTCCATAGGGGGCGCCACCGCCGGGAAAGGAGGGTTGTCTGCGCCCCATATTTGATTGGGAGGAGGGAGATGATGACTCTCAACATATCATCGGGGAGGCTGCTGATTAAGTCTAGGCCTGCTGGAGTCGCTTGCGGTTCTAGCTCGCCCCGCCTCTGCTTGTTGGCATCCCCGTTCTCCACCTCTGGAGTCTCCTTGTCAGCGGCACTTTCTGATAGAAATGGGAGTACAGGGAATATTTAGTTAAAACAGGGCAATAGAAAAGTGTATTGGTAACTAGAAGTTATTAGGTAGGAATATAGTAAGATAAGGGAATAACAATTGGTTGCTTAAATACTACACAATTCATTTGACATTGCTGGGTAAGTCAACATATGCAGATAGTTGAAAAGAAAACTTACTTCGAACAAAGTCTGGACGGATGATTTTGTCGGGGAAGTTAGCATATATCTCATGACCAGGCCCTTCTATGTGCAGTGCAATTTTAGTGCCAGCTTTCAGTACGTAAAACTTTGCAATTTCATTCCAAAAGCCAGTGCCAAAATAGGAGTCACCACGTTCATCAAGTCTTACAGTAGCAACGATTGTAAATCCATGGTTTGTGCGCAGTATGACATTCGTGGATCCTTGATGTATGTAAAGGGAAAAATTGTGCACTACATAATCTGTTGCATAGCGAGGGATGTCCTGCAGAGGGTTGTTAAAGAAAATATGGTAACATGCAAATATGGGCCCAAATTGAAAGAACTGTACAACAGTTGAAATCGAAGGACAAAAGTCTATAATTAAACAGATAGGGTAAACATGATGTCATGGAAATATGAGAGTAATCGAAAGAACAATACATCATTAATTTGCCTAATAGAGAAAGAAGAGGGGAAAATCCCCTTAGACGTATATGGTGCATGTGGCACCTTTTATCCAAATGTAGCAATATTTAGAATATGTTCAGGAAAGTAGGCCATGCCAGTCGATTTAGGGTGAGATTGAACATACCGCGCGCGTCCTCAAGTTATCTGGTACGATGAGATGGAATCTCTGGCGGCGGTCGCCAAGTCCTGAAGTATCAGCGCACTGTACATTCTATGAATGAAAGAAAACCCTCAAATCAGCTCGAATAAAAATGAATTCACGGCGATTTCCGCTGGGTGAATAAAAGAGGCAGATGAACTGGGATAAGAGATGATATAATATCTCATTAAATTAGTTACCTTGTCGTCCATGAGAAAGAACCCTCAGTATGGCAGATTCCCCAACCGAGCGGAGCTGGGTCAACCACGAGCAGCATCGAGAAAGTCGATGGCGATAGGCGGCGGCAAGCGGAAGTGGCGAAATGCGGTGGGCTTTGCCGGCAGCCTGGCGGCGGCGGCAGCGTCGAGCTAAGTGTTTACCGCCGCGATAGGCGGTGCCATGGCATAGACGCGGAGGAGCTTGTGCAGGTGTGAATGGGGAACGTACCGGAGGGGCCAAGGTGGGTGGCGGGCGGGGTGAGGGTTTTTGTGATGTGGGGATGGTGAGGGTTTTCTTTTTTCTTTTTTGAATTGGGTGGGAGGGTTTTCTGTCCCACAAAGAATTTTGTGGGCGATGGTTTGCTAGAGCGAACCATGTGTGATTGACGCAACAGGCAAAATGATAGTCATTGCACACGGTTCCAATTTTGGGAACCATGTGTGATTGACATACTACCTCTGTCCTGGTTTATTGGTCCCCCGTTGTAATTTTTACCAAAATTTGGCGAAATATTTAACATACTCAGACATAGATAATAAGCGTACATGTACATAAGCATAGTTCAACCACAAGTACATAGTTCAACCATCATTAAGCATACTCAAGCGTACATAGTTCGATCCATCCCACATCTCATCTCACATGCGGCCGGCACGATCCTGAAGCTTCTCCAGGTACTCGGCGTACGCGCCGTGCGCCACCCTGCGAGAATACTTCCGCTTGAAGGAGCCAACGGCCCGTCCTCTTGCATGTGCAAGAACACTTAGATACGCGTCATGAATCTTGTGGTTGCAAAATGGGCATCCATAGCCGTCGTTCCAGGTCCTAATACGCCTGTTATGCATTCCCACATAAAGCTCCCTCAGGATTCGCCTCTTGTACCTCCTCTGGGCATCTTCATCCTCGTTGTCCACATCGTCAGACAACACCTATACATATAGTAAAACAAATTTGGCATCAAATCACTGATTACATGCCGTGAAGTAGGATTAGGAATTTATGGCTATTTATTTATACATATTCAGAGATTATGGTTCGATTTTTAAGCACAGTCGTCTATGTACAGACCAATCTTGAAGAAAATAATGGCACAAACATATGTAGGTCATTCAAAATCAATTGTCAAGTCCTGGCTAGGAATTATTAGCACGAACACTAACCCTAGTCGGATTACTAGTAGAAATCATTTGCACAGATGAAACAACTAATCACTTTTCACCTGTACCATTCAAAAAATCAATACACTACACGGATCTAACGAAACTTACTCAGATTTCATGGATTGGGAGAACATAACCACATGATTTCTATTCCAAAAAGGGGGAGGCAGGAGTAACTAGAGAAACCCTATGATCTATTTGACACATAAATGGGTATAGATGACTAACCAGCTGTCCGTCGTCGTCGGAGTCATCGCTGGAGTGGTCGTCGGAGTCGTCGCCGGAGTGGTCGTCGGAGTTGGTGTGGAACTCCGCCTCCGGCTGTGGAATCTCGACGCCGTCGACGACGTCAGGGTGCAGCGATAACTCACCGGCGGTGACGGCAACCTCTGTCTCCATCTCCACGCCGTGCTCCGGTGCTTTAGCAGCCCCGGCGTCGCCACTCCCTCCGATGGGGCGCTTCGGCGGCATCCTCATACACTGACGGCTTTGAGGACTGAGAGCGTCGTCGAGGTTGCAAGCTGAGAGAGAGGATTGTGTGTGTGTGTGTGTGTAGCGAGGATGGGGGTGCGGCCGCTCGGGCGCACTATTAATATGGAGTAGTGGGAGTTGTGGGAGAGAGGCGGACGGCGGTCAAACCGATGGCTCGCCTCCCGGTGAGCCTGCGCACCGGACTGCTGGCATGCCTACCAAAGTTTCACACAGCTACTCGCATGCCTCCCGATGACACTGCGCAGCGAGCACGCCTCCGTCAAGTCACACACCTGCACGCACGCCTCCCCGTCTTCCTGTGCGGCGGACTGCTCACATGCATCCCGTCAACTCACGCCTGCTCGCACGCCTCACGGGTCGCGCGGTGACACGTATATTGTTTTTCTATTTGGATGATTAATGCTGCCGCTTTACTGCTTCACCGAAGCATGGCATGTATCCATTGTTGGTCTAACACTCACGGTTCGAATAAATAATCCGTTTGGGATATTGGTTCCCAATTATTAATAATCTCCCGTCTGTAATTAGATAAAGATTACATCAAAACTGGTCTCAAATTTGACAAAAAAAGTATAATGCCACTTTGTATTGGTGTCCATATGACAACACGATAAGTTTCATGAACTTCAAATAAGTTTTGGATGTACTAGAATTTCAAAATCAAGATTCTCAATGTTTGAAATTTGTTGCACGGGGAGTAAACATGCACCCAGTGACACACATGTGTTTTTGTAATCCATTTAGGTGCACTGTCACGTGTGCATGTAGCTCAAATTTGATTTTTGCACATTATACCCATAGAAAATCAATCAATCGATGTACTAAAATGTCTTAATGATATCTGTGAATTTTTTGAAAGTAAAACGTCCCTCCTTTGGTAACATGTATGTTCACCGTGGGATAATTAATTTAACATGCATCGTAGTTGCGGTGGATTCGCGGTGTGTGTGTGGGTGTGTGCGTCTGGGGGTGGCGGGTGGCTCGCAGTACACTACGAGTTGTGAGCCACCGTGTGGGTTGGCCGTTTTGTTAGGCAGGCTGGTGCCACATCAGAGTCATGAAATCGTTATTTAAAACATTACACAACCCTTTCATACATAATTTTTTTGGCCACATGCAGTCGATGGCTGTCCTACACGACACTCGATACTCGTGTGTGACGCTTTCTGTGGGCCACGAGGTCGTCGTCCATCACTTTGATGAACATCCGGCAGTGAGGTTAATTTGACCAGCAAGGTATAATCTTTTTTGTTTGTGTTATGGTGGTATATAGTACGTGTCGAAGAGGTGGGAGGGGACTAGCATATATACTATACGTATGCGTCCGTGAACAAGTACACCTCACTCAGTGTCGGGACTTTTTGGTTACCGAGGCACGTGCCACATCAAAATTGTGAAATTGGTTATTCAAACATCACACAACACCTTTTTGGGCCACATGCATATATATCCTAGCTAGGACACTCACGTGTCACGCTTCCATCTATGGGCCCACGAGGCCATCGTCGATGCATGCATGCATGCATCACTTTGACCTACATCGGGAGAGGTTAATTAATTTCACCATCGATGAGGATTCTTTTGGGTTGTACATATATTACGGCAGGAGCATATAGTATGCGGTGAAGAGGGGGGAAGGGGACCATCATATGTAGTACGCTTGATATGAACCTCGCTCTCTTTGGGTGCATGGTTTACGGTTTTTGAGGCATGTGGCACATCAAAGTTGTGCATTTTGGGTATTCAACATATATATGTTTGGCCCACATGCAAAGCGGTGGTGGTTGTCCTCTCGCACCCACTTAAGCGGTTATCAGCGATATCGATGCTTTCCATCTATGGGCCCGCTTGGTCCATCACTTCTTTTGCCTGACAACAAGAGAGGTTAATTTGACTTAGGAGGGGATTATTATCTTTGCTCTGGGCTGACATGCATGATACACTTTGAGCACACACATATGCATGTGTACGCATGAATCCCTCCCATCGAGTCGAAGTGGCTAGTACAACGACACCATCATGAACCGATCTCGCTCTGTGCGGGGAGCTAGTGTACGATTTTTGACACACGCGCCAGATCAATGTTGTGTATTCAAACATGCATGCACACATCACCTCCATACATATGCATGTAGTGGTTGCCTTCAAATGATACACTCCCTCGCGTGGTTATCGGCGACAAGCCTATATATTCGTGGGCTTGCGTGGACATCCATGATCACCTTAACCAACAACAAGATAGGTTACCATGGCGGATTCTTCATTTGGTTAGTGTTATCGTAGTATAGGTCGTGGTGAGATTCAGACCTAATTAAGTTTGAGCGCATATACTATGCACGCATGCATGCATATATGAATCCCCGTCGTTGGCTTGAAGTGTGGTGTAACATACATACCCCCCCCCCCCCCCCCCCCCCCCCCCCCCCCCCCCCCCCCCCCCCCCCCCCCCCCCCCCCCCCCCCCCCCCCCCCCCCCCCCCCCCCCCCCCCCCCCCCCCCCCCCCCCCCCCCCCCCCCCCCCCCCCCCCCCCCCCCCCCCCCCCCCCCCCCCCCCCCCCCCCCCCCCCCCCCCCCCCCCCCCCCCCCCCCCCCCCCCCCCCCCCCCCCCCCCCCCCCCCCCCCCCCCCCCCCCCCCCCCCCCCCCCCCCCCCCCCCCCCCCCCCCCCCCCCCCCCCCCCCCCCCCCCCCCCCCCCCCCCCCCCCCCCCCCCCCCCCCCCCCCCCCCCCCCCCCCCCCCCCCCCCCCCCCCCCCCCCCCCCCCCCCCCCCCCCCCCCCCCCCCCCCCCCCCCCCCCCCCCCCCCCCCCCCCCCCCCCCCCCCCCCCCCCCCCCCCCCCCCCCCCCCCCCCCCCCCCCCCCCCCCCCCCCCCCCCCCCCCCCCCCCCCCCCCCCCCCCCCCCCCCCCCCCCCCCCCCCCCCCCCCCCCCCCCCCCCCCCCCCCCCCCCCCCCCCCCCCCCCCCCCCCCCCCCCCCCCCCCCCCCCCCCCCCCCCCCCCCCCCCCCCCCCCCCCCCCCCCCCCCCCCCCCCCCCCCCCCCCCCCCCCCCCCCCCCCCCCCCCCCCCCCCCCCCCCCCCCCCCCCCCCCCCCCCCCCCCCCCCCCCCCCCCCCCCCCCCCCCCCCCCCCCCCCCCCCCCCCCCCCCCCCCCCCCCCCCCCCCCCCCCCCCCCCCCCCCCCCCCCCCCCCCCCCCCCCCCCCCCCCCCCCCCCCCCCCCCCCCCCCCCCCCCCCCCCCCCCCCCCCCCCCCCCCCCCCCCCCCCCCCCCCCCCCCCCCCCCCCCCCCCCCCCCCCCCCCCCCCCCCCCCCCCCCCCCCCCCCCCCCCCCCCCCCCCCCCCCCCCCCCCCCCCCCCCCCCCCCCCCCCCCCCCCCCCCCCCCCCCCCCCCCCCCCCCCCCCCCCCCCCCCCCCCCCCCCCCCCCCCCCCCCCCCCCCCCCCCCCCCCCCCCCCCCCCCCCCCCCCCCCCCCCCCCCCCCCCCCCCCCCCCCCCCCCCCCCCCCCCCCCCCCCCCCCCCCCCCCCCCCCCCCCCCCCCCCCCCCCCCCCCCCCCCCCCCCCCCCCCCCCCCCCCCCCCCCCCCCCCCCCCCCCCCCCCCCCCCCCCCCCCCCCCCCCCCCCCCCCCCCCCCCCCCCCCCCCCCCCCCCCCCCCCCCCCCCCCCCCCCCCCCCCCCCCCCCCCCCCCCCCCCCCCCCCCCCCCCCCCCCCCCCCCCCCCCCCCCCCCCCCCCCCCCCCCCCCCCCCCCCCCCCCCCCCCCCCCCCCCCCCCCCCCCCCCCCCCCCCCCCCCCCCCCCCCCCCCCCCCCCCCCCCCCCCCCCCCCCCCCCCCCCCCCCCCCCCCCCCCCCCCCCCCCCCCCCCCCCCCCCCCCCCCCCCCCCCCCCCCCCCCCCCCCCCCCCCCCCCCCCCCCCCCCCCCCCCCCCCCCCCCCCCCCCCCCCCCCCCCCCCCCCCCCCCCCCCCCCCCCCCCCCCCCCCCCCCCCCCCCCCCCCCCCCCCCCCCCCCCCCCCCCCCCCCCCCCCCCCCCCCCCCCCCCCCCCCCCCCCCCCCCCCCCCCCCCCCCCCCCCCCCCCCCCCCCCCCCCCCCCCCCCCCCCCCCCCCCCCCCCCCCCCCCCCCCCCCCCCCCCCCCCCCCCCCCCCCCCCCCCCCCCCCCCCCCCCCCCCCCCCCCCCCCCCCCCCCCCCCCCCCCCCCCCCCCCCCCCCCCCGCCGCTGCCCCGCCGCCCCGCGCTGACACCGCCGCCTCGCCGGAGCCCCGCCTCGCCGGAATCCCGAGCCGCCGCCGTTGACTTCGTCGCCGCCATTTTTTTTTCGGTTTTAGGTATAAACCGTTAGGTTTTTTTAAAACCCTAGTTCGATTTTTATTAGATCGGTTTTCTCAGTTTCGCCGGTTTAGATCTTTTTTTTCTGAGTTTGCTAATTAGCGAACGTTCGTCAGATTAGTTTCTGAAATGAACGAATTCGTTCGTTAGTCTCTTTTAGCAGACGTTCGTCCGATAGATTTTTTTATTTTCGGCTAGGGACCTATCCATGATTATTTTTATCGCAGATTAGCCCCTGATCTTCAAACCATCGCAACTTTTTAACCGTTCATCCAAATCCAGTGAAGCCAATGCCAAAATCTTCGTCTCGAGCCCCTCTTTCTGGTTAAACAACTTGACCATGGTTTTGACAATTTAAAATTTGGTTTCAAGCAAATTTGATTTCAAACTTCTTTTAATCGTAGTTTCAGTTCCGTAGCTCCGATTTGATCGATTCTTTTTGCAAATTGTAGTTCTTCAGTTGGACTTTCAGATTTGACTTTCTCATCTGAGTTTTACCCGTGCATCTATGCTTGAGTGCTTATGTATGCTATTGTTTGTTTGCGATAGAATTTCCGGAGTGCGAAGCGTGCTACTACGAGTCTCTAGGGTTTGCAGATCGTCAGCAAGGCAAGTAACACATTGATCATACCCCTTTATTACCCAGTTTTTATGCATTAGTTACCATCCTAAAACACTACATGATTAGGATGTGATTTAACTTGTGGGTATTGGGAAGTAGATGATGAGGTAGAACCTATTGCCCTTTTATTATCAAACCGAGTTACTTCTACGTTATGCTTATACTGCTATGCTATGCTCATAGACGTGGTTTGGTTTGAGTGATCCATGACAGATGTGAGATTGTTAATTAATGGTTAACCTAAGGTGGCTACTTAAATACACATCTGGGTGGATTGGTTGCGGGCACCTGGGGATATACCAGTGTTGTCCTTTGGTTCGCCACCCAGGCTCAAAGGGATCATAAGATTATTCATGCTAGAAACTTCCGTGTGCAGCCACAAGCTATTATGGGCTCTAGCATAGTTGAGTATGTTGCATGACCTCTTTCAGTGGTAGGCTAGCAGATGTAGGGGAAAGTAGGTGTAATTGTCTACCCAGAGTAAAGAGTTAATGCTTCTGAAAGACTGTGTCTCGGTCATCCGCCCCCCCCCCCCCCCCCCCCCCCCCCCCCCCCCCCCCCCCCCCCCCCCCCCCCCCCCCCCCCCCCCCCCCCCCCCCCCCCCCCCCCCCCCCCCCCCCCCCCCCCCCCCCCCCCCCCCCCCCCCCCCCCCCCCAAGGCTCTTATGATTGAAGGGAAGCAGCAGCAGATTGATAGCCGCAAAAGGAAGTATGGACAAGGGAAGTACAATTCAGGAGCTCAGCAGAAGCCTCGTTTTACCCCAAACTTGGGAGGCTTGAGTATCTAGTTCTTGGATTATCATGTTGATCTCATCACTCTAAATTAATTTGCTGGGTTGTTAATTACTGTTTAATTGGGATTGAGATGGGGTTACCATTCTCAATGTTTATCAACTACCAGGATAATTAAACAAAATATATTCCTTTGTTGTAGGGAAAAATTGGCTTTTCGCAAAACATTATAACCATAGAGCCTCCACTAGCCATATATGCATGTAGTGATAGCATTTACTTGTTCATTGCTCTACTGTGTTATATTGCTAGCATATTCCATGTGCTGACCCGTTTTGGGCTGCAACATATCATGTTGCAGACTTTTCAGACAAAGAGTAAGGTGCGCTAGGTCATTGTCGTGCACTCAGCTATGCCGTTGGAGTTGATGGACTCATTTACCTTCGATGCTTCCGCAGTTATCTTATTTAGATGGCCTTAAGCCATATTATTGTAATAAGTTCTCTTTTGAGACATTCAATGTAATGAGTGTGTGATTGCACTCTATTATAAAGCCTTCAAGTACTATGTGTGTCAGCATTACCGATCCAGGGATGACACTTATGCACAGAGATTTGACCGTCTGAGGTCGGATCGCTACAAGATGGTATCAGAGCACACGCTGATTGTAGGACACGACCACTAAGATAAGCCATAGGTCACTCTTCTCTACTCATTTCTGACTCCTCTCCATTTTCCACTCTATAGGATGGCAGACTCAAGGAACAAGTTTGCACACCCGGATGAAGACACACCTTTTGGACGACACTTGAAGGAAGTCACTAGGTACCTGAACATAGGAATACCAAGCTTCACCGGGACCTACACCGCCACTTTACCAGAAGAGGAGCGTTGGATGATTCAAGTTCAAGTTCCAGGAAGGACATTCACGCCAGTTACTGAGCCCATAGAGTTTTCCTTTGATGCACCAACTTGCAGTCTAGGAAAGAGCATGGCAGCCCACATCGCCATGGGACGCATCAGCGAAGTTTATCACAAGGATCTTAAGGACACCATCTACCAGATATGTGGGCACCGAGATGAGCAATGGGAGATGATCAGCACCAGGAGGGACAGGTCCATTGCAGCTTTCATCCAGGAGTTAAACCAGCACATTCGTCGCTAGGAGAACCAAATGTGTGCAAACATGATAGATCAGAAGAAGGTGATGACCAGGAACATGGAGCTAGAATACGAGGAGGAAATCGCAATACTAGTGGAGAAGAATGACGACCTGACAAGGAAGCTAGGAGTGTTCATGGGAGACCCCGCGCCAGGAGGAGATGACGACCCTCCCGAGGACATCCGTTCTGAAGACTACATCATCATCGACGACACCGACTCCGACCCCGACAGTAGTGATGATGATTATGAAGACGAAGCTGGAGAGGATATCATGGAGTCTTCCACCGATCAAAATTTCTAGTCGACCACCATATTATCAGTAGAATTTCCCCCATGTATATATAGTAGTCTGAGCACTTCTGTAACGATGGTTAGATCGATTGTATGCCCTTGTTTGAATTGATTGGTGTGATATGAATGTGTTTGTCTCATGTGCATATGGGTAGTGCTTTCTCACTAGACCTCACTCTATTCTAATCTCTTCCCTCTAAACCCATCAGATGCCTCCGAGACGTGACCCCGAATTTGTCTTCCCACCGGAGCTCACTCAGTTGATCCAACAGCAGAATGCCTTGATGCAGCTACTATTCCAGAACCAAGGCAATAACAACAACAACCCACCGCCAGCACCACCAGTTGACAACTTAGCCCGTTTTCTGAGGTTGCAACCGCCGGTGTTTTCCAGTAGCACCGAGCCGATAGTTGCTGATGACTGGCTACGCAGGATTGGAAGGGAGTTGACCACCGCAGGTTGCACAGATGCTGAGAAGGTGCGTTTTGCCGCACATTAATTGGATGGACCTGCAGCCTCATGGTGGGAGAATTACACAGCCACTTTCCCCATAGCCAATGTCACTTGGGATCAGTTTCAGCAAGCGTTCCGCACCGCACATGTCTCAACTAGAGCTATGAGCATGAAGAAGCGTGAGTTTCGCAACTTACGCCAGGGAAACCGTACTGTGGGGCAGTACGTGGATGAGTTCAGTAAGTTAGCCCGCTATGCCCCAGATGATGTGGCCACAGATGCCGTGAAGCAGGAGAAGTTTATGGAAGGGCTGAATGATGAGATGAGTATGCAGTTAATGGTGGCAACATTTAACAACTACCAGGAGTTGGTAGACAAGGCTCTTATGATTGAAGGGAAGCAGCAGCAGATTGATAGCCGCAAAAGGAAGTATGGACAAGGGAAGTACAATTCAGGAGCTCAGCAGAAGCCTCGTTTTACCCCAAACTTGGGAGGATACACCCATAACCATGGAGGCCATACCCACAATGGAGGAAGTTCGCATAACCACAGTGGCTCCAAGAATGGAAATGGGAATGGAGCAGGTAGCAATCAGAACCGCTCTAACCCAGCCACACCCACCAAGAAGGACCAAAGTCACATTACTTGTTTCAAGTGCGGGAAGACTGGACACTATGCCAATGAGTGTCCTAAAGCAAAGAATGGAAATGGCAATGGAAGCTCTGGGAAGAAGCCCAACCCTTTCAACAAGGGACAAGTGAACCACGTGAATGTGGAGGAGGTTGAAGAGCAGCCAGATGCAGTTATAGGTAAGTTTTTGGTTAAGTCATATACTGCAATCGTTCTTTTTGATACTGGTGCATCACATTCATACATTTCAAGGGGATTTGTGGATAAGTATAAGTTGCCCACCAAAGTTCTTAGGACACCTATGTTAGTAAGCTCGCCAGGAGCGGAGTATATGGCAAGCCAAGGATGTTTTCAGATGCCATTGACCATAGGTAGGCATGTTTTCCCCTCAGACTTAATAATTCTGGAGTTGCAAGGATTGGATGTGATACTAGGAATGGATTGGCTATCGATGTATGGAGGAAACATCGATTGCGCCAGTAAGTCAATTCTGCTCACCACCCCGGAGGGAAAAAGGATTAAGTATGTGTCTAGGCATGCGCCTAGGAGGACCCAAGTAAATTCCCTCTCAGGAGTTGTTCAGGAGGAAGTGCCTGTTGTGAAGGATTACCCGGATGTATTTCCAGAGGAACTACCAGGCATGCCGCCGGATCGAGACATTGAGTTTTTGATAGAGTTGTTGCCAGGCACCGGACCGATATCAAAGAGACCATACCGGATGCCCGCAAATGATCTGGAGGAGATTAAAAAGCAGATTAAAGAGTTATTGGAGAAAGGTTACATTCGACGAAGTTCATCACCGTGGGGAGCCCCAGTGCTCTTGGTTGAGAAGAAGGATGGATCATTGAGAATGGTTGTTGATTATCGTGCATTGAATGAAGTGACGATCAAGAACAAGTACCCAATGCCGATGATCAATGATTTGTTTGACCAGCTGCAAGGAGCTAAAGTATTCTCCAAGATCGATCTATGATCAGGATACCACCAGCTGAAGATCCGAGAACAGGATATACCTAAGACAGCCTTCACCACAAGGTACGGGCTATATGAGTATACGGTTATGTCATTTGGATTGACTAACGCCCCAGCCTATTTCATGAGTATGATGAATAAGGTGTTCATGGAGTTCTTGGATAAGTTTCTCGTGGTGTTCATTGATGATATTTTGGTGTACTCGAAGAATGAAGAGGAACACAAGGAGCATTTGCGTTTAGTTCTCGAGAAGCTCAGGGAACATCAGTTGTATGCCAAGTTCAGCAAATGTGAGTTTTGGTTGAAGGAAGTTGGATTTCTTGGACATGTTATATCAGGAGAAGGTATAGCAGTAGACCCTACCAAGGTTAAGTCAGTCACTGATTGGCTAGCACCCACCTCAGTTGGAGAGATCCACAGTTTTCTTGGACTCGTGGGATATTATCGGAGATTCATTGAGAATTTTTCTAAGATTGCGAAGCCCATGACGGAGTTGTTGAAGAAGGACACCAAGTTCAAATGGACAGATGAATGTGAGGCAAGTTTTCAGGAGCTGATGAAACGATTGGTTACAGCCCCAGTGCTGATTCTGCCGGATATACGTAAGGATTTCCAAGTGTATTGCGACGCTTCTCGCCTAGGACTAGTTGGTGTACTTATGCAAGACGGAAGAGTGGTTTCATACGCCTCACGTCAACTTCGACCGCATGAGTTGAATTATGCCACGCATGATTTGGAGTTAGCAGCTGTAGTTCATGCGCTCAAGACTTGGAGACATTTTCTTATTGGAAACCATTGTGATGTGTACACGGATCACAAGAGTTTGAAGTACATTTTCACTCAGAAGGAGCTGAATCTCAGGCAAAGAAGATGGTTGGAGCTTATAAAGGATTATGATATGAAGTTGCATTATCACCCAGGAAAGGCCAATGTCATAGCAGATGCCTTGAGCCAAAAGAGTTATGCCAATACCCTTGTGAGCGGAGGATTACCCAAGGAGTTAGTCGAAGATCTCAGGGAGCTTCGTTTGGAGATAGTCCCTAGAGGTTTTATTGCAGCAATGGAGGTTCAGTCAACATTATTGGGAAAGATTCGAGAAGCTTAGAAGGATGATAAGGAAATTGCTGAGATAAAGGAGAAAATGAGCAAAGGAAAAGCCAAGGGTTTTCGTGAGGATGAGCACGACACCTTATGGTTTGAGGACCGTGTTTATGTACCCTATAATGCAGAGATCAGGAAGTTAATACTTCAGGAAGCTCATGACTCGCCATACTCGATACACCCCGGAAACACCAAGATGTATTTGGATTTGAAGGAGCATTTCTGGTGGACAGGAATGAAGAAGGATATTGCCGAGTATGTAGCCGTATGTGATGTATGTCAGTAAAGGCAGAACATCAGAAGCCAGCAGGATTACTGTAGCCTATGCCGATACTTGAATGGAAGTGGGATAAGCTTGGCATGGATTTCATCACCGGATTACCCAGGACCCGATCGGGATATGATTCTATCTGGGTAGTAGTGGATCGTTTGACCAAAGTAGCTCACTTTATCCCAGTGAAAACCACCTATACAAGTGCAGAGTTGGCCAAGATATATATGACCAGGATCGTATGTCTGCATGGAATTCCAAAGACCATCGTATCAGATAGAGGGACACAGTTCACTTCAAAGTTTTGGCATCAGTTGCACTAGACTTTGGGGACCAGGCTAGAGTTTAGTACAGCCTTTCATCCATAGACAGATGGGCAAACCGAGAGAGTCAATCAGATTCTGGAGGACATGTTGAGAGCTTGTGCGCTAGATTATGGATCTAGCTGGGATGATAATTTGCCTTACATGGAGTTCTCATACAACAACAGCTACCAGGCCAGTTTGAAGATGGCACCTTTCGAAGCTTTGTATGGAAGGAGGTGCAGGATACCGTTGATGTGGGATGAAGTTGGAGACCGTCAGTTGTTTGGACCTGATTTGATTAAAGAGTCCGAAGAGAAGGTTAAGTTGATTCGCGATAGACTGAAGGTAGCTCAGTCTAGGCAGAAGAGTTATGCAGACTCAAAATGCAAGGAGGTAGTCTATGAAATCAGAGACAGAGCATATCTTCGTGTGTCACCTCTGCGAGGAGTTAAACGATTTGGAGTTCAAGGAAAGTTAGCCCCGAGATTTGTAGGACCATACCGAGTTTTGGAATGTATGGGAGAAGTGGTCTACAAGTTGGAGTTACACGAAGGACCGTCAGGAGTTCATGATGTGTTTCACGTTTCCCAGTTGAAGAAGTGCCATGCTGAGATGGCCGATATACCTCTGAGAGATACAGTGCCCCTGGAAGCAATACAGTTGGATAGCGATTTGACTTACGAGGAGAAACCAGTCAAGATTCTCGAGTTTGCCAGCCGAGTCACACGCAGCAAGGTTATCAAGTTTTGCAAAGTTCAGTGGAGCCACCATACCGAGGATGAAGCTACCTGGGAATGAGAGGAAGACCTACGGAAAGACCACCCACACCTATTTTCTAGCCAACCCGAATCTCGAGGGCGAGATTCATCTTAAGGGGGGTAGGTTTGTAACATCCCAAATTTTCAATTTGGAATGTTATACATAGGTCATCATATGCATATCATATTTTATTTGCATTTTGGTTTTGATCCTAGAAATTCTAAGCAACTCAAGGACCCACGGAGAGAGTTGGGGATTTCGTTTATTTTCATTTTTGAATTTTCTCAAATTTGAAAAGAGGATCATTTTGGTTTTAATTATTTTTCTCTCCAAAATATTTCCAATATTAAAAATAAAAGAGAGGAGATAAAATGAATTCTCCAAAATAAAAAGAAATATTGGAGGAAAAATATTAAAATCAAATAAATAGTTTTATTTGGTTTTATTGCTATTTTATTTGAATTAGAAAAATATGCATTTTTCAAAATTGCATTTTTAGGCCAGAAAAATGTTCACTTTGTTCTAAATATTTTATTTAGATAGTGAAAATTGTTTTTGGCATTTTTAGATATTTTTTATATTTATTTAGAATTTTTTTCCTTTTCGGCCGAATTTATTAAAAAATATGCCTCGCCCGACCGGGCCAACGGCCCAGCCGAGCCGGGCCGGCCCAGCCGAGCCAGGCCGGCCCAGCGCCCCGCATCGCCTCCCGCTCTGACTCGGGACGGAGTCCCGAGCCGCGCCGCCGCCGCCGTGTCCCGCCCGGACTCCGCCGCCGCCAGCCCCTCCCCCAAGCCACCCGCACCCTCCTCTTTATAAACCCCGCCGCCGCCGCCCTCTCCCCACATTGACAGCCCCGCCACTAGCGCCGCCGGAGCCGCCGCCCCGCGCCGCCTGCCGCTGCCGCTGCCGCCGCCGCCGCTACCCGCGCCGACGTCGCCGCCTCGCCGGAGCCCCGCCTCGCCGGAATCCCGAGCCGCCGCCGTTGACTTCGTCGCCGCCGGTTTTTTTGGTTTTATGTATAAATCGTTCGTTTTTTTAAAACCCTAGTTCGGTTTTTATTAGATCGGTTTTCTCGGTTTCACCGGGTTAGATCTTTTTTTTTTCTGAGTTCGCTAATTAGCGAACGTTCGTCAGATTAGTTTCTGAAACGAACTAATTCGTTCGTTAGTCTCTGTTAGCGGACGTTCGTCCGATAGATTTTTTATTTATTTTCGGCCAGGGACCTATCCGCGATTATTTTTATCGCAGATTAGCCCCTGATCTTCAAACCCTCGCAACTTTTTAACCGTTCGTCCAAATCCAGTGAAACCAACGCCAAAATCTTTGTCTCGAGCCCCTCTTTCCGGTTAAATAACTTGAACATGGTTTTGACAATTTAAAATTTGGTTTCAAGCAGATTTGATTTCGAAGTTCTTTTGATCGTAGTTTCAGTTCCGTAGCTCCTATTTGATCGATTCTTTTTGCAAATTGTAGTTCTTCAGTTGGACTTTCAGATTTGACTTTCTCATCTGAGTTTTACCCGTGCATCTATGCTTGAGTGCTTATGTATGCTATTGTTTGTTTGCGATAGAATTCCCGGAGTGCGAAGCGTGCTACTACGAGTCTCTAGGGTTTGCAGATTGTTAGCAAGGCAAGTAACACATTGATCATACCCCTTTATTACCCAGTTTTTATGCATTAGTTACCATCCTCAAACACTACATGATTAGGATGTGATTTAACTTGTGGGTATTGGGAAGTAGATGGTGAGGTAGAACCTATTGCCCTTTTATTATCAAACCCTTGGGAGTTACTTATACGTTATGCTTATACTGCTATGCTATGCTCGTAGACATGGTTTGGTTTGAGTGATCCATGACAGATGTGAGATTGTTAATTAATGGTTAACCTAAGGTGGCTACTTAAATACACATCTGGGTGGATTGGTTGCGGGCACCTGGGGATATACCAGTGTTGTCCTTTGGTTCGCCACCCAGGCTCAAAGGGATCATAAGATTATTCAGCTAGAAACTTCCGTGTGCAGCCACAAGCTATTATGGGCTCTAGCATAGTTGAGTATGTTGCATGACCTCTTTCAGTGGTAGGCTAGCAGATGTAGGGGAAAGTAGGTGTAACTGTCTACCCAGAGTAAAGAGTTAATGCTTCTGAAAGACTGTGTCTCGGTCATCCATTTCTCAAACACCATGTAGTGCGAGAAATCCAATGGAGGAGATCGAGTCTTGTGGGGAAAAGTGCGCAAACCTCTGCAGAGTGTACAAACTAATCATGGTTAGCCGTGTCCCCGGTTATGGACATCTTGAGTATCTGGTTCTTGGATTATCATGTTGATCTCATCACTCTAAATTAATTTGCTGGGTTGTTAATTACTGTTTAATTGGGATTGAGATGGGGTTACCATTCTCAATGTTTATCAACTACCATGATAGTTAAACAAAATATATTCCTTTATTGTAGGGAAAAATTGGCTTTTCGCAAAACATTATAACCATAGAGCCTCCACCAGCCATATATGCATGTAGTGATAGCATTTACTTGTTCATTGCTCTACTGTGTTATATTGCCAGCATATTCCATGTGCTGACCCATTTTGGGCTGCAACATATCATGTTGCGTACTTTTCAGATGAAGAGTAAGGTGTGCTAGGTCGTTGTCGTGCACTCAGCTATGCCGTTGGAGTTGATGGACTCATTTACCTTCGATGCTTCCGCAGTTATCTTATTTAGATGGTCTTAAGCCATATTATTGTAATAAGTTCTCTTTTGAGACATTCGATGTAATGAGTGTGTGATTGCACTCTGTTATAAAGCCTTCAAGTACTATGTGTGTCAGCATTACCGATCCAGGGATGACACTTATGCACAGAGATTTGACCGTCTGAGGTAGGATCGCTACACATATATAGCTTAGGATTCCCATCGTGCCGACACGAGGGAGGAGGGGGGCTGCTAGCTACTTCGCACTTTGCTAGGTGAACCTTGGTTGAGGGAAGGGGGCATGCATTCATAGCTTAGGATTCCCTTCGTGCCGACACGAGAGGGTGGGAGCAAGCAATATGGTGCGCTTTGCGAGAGAGGTGCCACATCGAAGTTGCATTTGGTATTTGAAAATCAAACCACCCTTTTGATACATAAATTTGGTCCACATGAAAGTGTGTTCATGTTCTGACCCTCTCCCGCGTCATTTTTTGCCAAATTTATGAACATTAGACAAGTCGGATGACGCAACAGACACGGTTCACTCAAACTAACCGTGTGCCACGCCGATGCACCTGTCACGCACACATCCGCACAGTACATTGGGCTCCACGAGGCTCCCACTCTCAAAAATATCTGCCCGCTTCGAGGGTTTTTCTGTTTCATAACACACGGTTGTTATCTCCGGACCGTGTGCGATGTTTCTTGCTCCCAATCCCGCCTGCATCGAAAATATCTGCCTGCCTCGAGGGTTTTTCTTTTTCATAACACACGGTTGTTATCTCCGGACCGTGTGCGATGCACTATCATCAAAATTTTCAATAGCCCGGCATTTCACTCCTGTGTTTGACTCCCGCGTAGTAAAATTTTTAGTACCCGCGTCATTTCCTCAAACACCCCGCGCCCCCTCCACACACACACCAAAACCTCCTCGGGCGTGCGCGCGCGCGCGCGCACACACACACACACACACACCCTCCCTCGCTCGAAACCCTAGCAAAGTCCCCGCCGCCGCTGCCGCCGCCGCCACAAGGCCTCCATTGTCAACATCTGCCGGTTTGCCCGTGCAGCTTACCCACCGATCTCCATACCCAAGCCGCCTTGAGTTTCTTAGATGACGCCATCCAAATGCCCCCTTTCCCACATATCCCCATCCCCATCCCCATCCCCCACTCCAGAGCGTCACAGCCTAAGCCCGGCTACGCTTCCCGTGGAGCTCGAGGAGCGACTGGCCCAAAAGAGGTGTATAGCGGTCTCTTCGCCCGACGTCGCCGAGGAAGCTGACGACCATTACTGGTGGCAGGCACTCAAGCAGCGGGCTAGAGTATGCGGGCATGTCTCGTCCGCCAGCTACGACATCGAGGTCATCGACAGCGACGCCTTGAGGCGGGCTGTGTCACAGGTTAAGTGGACCACCCCCAACCCCTCGGGTTCAACCGCCGTTGATCTCATCCATGGCCCCGCCGCTGATCTCCTCTGGCTCGCTGTCAACAATTTGCCATTCTACATCGCCATCGAGCCCCTTTTGTCATTTCTGAAGGACACATTCTGTGACACTGGCTTGGGATCCACAGCTTCCAAGTCAGACCTCATTGACGGCGACCACGAGGAGGGCACCCTCTCCTGCTCTTCCAAGGGGAAAGAGCCCATCTGCTCTTCCAAGGGGAAAGCACCCGTCTGCCCCCCCCCCCCCCCCCCCCCCCCCCCCCCCCCCCCCCCCCCCCCCCCCCCCCCCCCCCCCCCCCCCCCCCCCCCCCCCCCCCCCCCCCCCCCCCCCCCCCCCCCCCCCCCCCCCCCCCCCCCCCCCCCCCCCCCCCCCCCCCCCCCCCCCCCCCCCCCCCCCCCCCCCCCCCCCCCCCCCCCCCCCCCCCCCCCCCCCCCCCCCCCCCCCCCCCCCCCCCCCCCCCCCCCCCCCCCCCCCCCCCCCCCCCCCCCCCCCCCCCCCCCCCCCCCCCCCCCCCCCCCCCCCCCCCCCCCCCCCCCCCCCCCCCCCCCCCCCCCCCCCCCCCCCCCCCCCCCCCCCCCCCCCCCCCCCCCCCCCCCCCCCCCCCCCCCCCCCCCCCCCCCCCCCCCCCCCCCCCCCCCCCCCCCCCCCCCCCCCCCCCCCCCCCCCCCCCCCCCCCCCCCCCCCCCCCCCCCCCCCCCCCCCCCCCCCCCCCCCCCCCCCCCCCCCCCCCCCCCCCCCCCCCCCCCCCCCCCCCCCCCCCCCCCCCCCCCCCCCCCCCCCCCCCCCCCCCCCCCCCCCCCCCCCCCCCCCCCCCCCCCCCCCCCCCCCCCCCCCCCCCCCCCCCCCCCCCCCCCCCCCCCCCCCCCCCCCCCCCCCCCCCCCCCCCCCCCCCCCCCCCCCCCCCCCCCCCCCCCCCCCCCCCCCCCCCCCCCCCCCCCCCCCCCCCCCCCCCCCCCCCCCCCCCCCCCCCCCCCCCCCCCCCCCCCCCCCCCCCCCCCCCCCCCCCCCCCCCCCCCCCCCCCCCCCCCCCCCCCCCCCCCCCCCCCCCCCCCCCCCCCCCCCCCCCCCCCCCCCCCCCCCCCCCCCCCCCCCCCCCCCCCCCCCCCCCCCCCCCCCCCCCCCCCCCCCCCCCCCCCCCCCCCCTGACCTACTGTGACAAACACGTATCATCACGGAAGTGTATTTTTTTTGTAGTGTGTACAAATAAATAAAAATATATAATTGATCGATGATGTTCGTAGGCATGGGTCCATTTCCTGGGCACAGTGTTCATTGCTTGGCAGCTAGTTTCACCCAGCGCTGTAGCCAAAAAGGGGGTGTACGGAGGACACCACAATCCGATCATTTTGTGCAGCTCCACTAAAATCGAGCTGACCATCCCTGTTTGCAAAGATATCCAGTCAGTGCGATTACAATAATAGTGGAACTAGATGATGAAACATAACACACACAAATAGAAGCCGATCACCTCTGCGATCTCTCTTTAGGACTAACTACTTGTTGGAGAAGATTAGGCAGGAGTTGGATGAGGAGGATAGCAAAACCAATCTCCCTTTCTGCAGTCCCACAGAAATGTAAAAATGTTGCCCGTGTGACATTTTGGCAGAACTGCACAAAACACTCTTAAGAAAAAAAGTGATTTGTGCAGTTCACCAAAAGGTCGCAATAGCAATGAGGTGAAATGGCTAGCCCTATTTGCAAAAAAGAGGTAGAAAGGAAACAATTACTGGCGAATAACACGAGTTGAAGACACATACGCCGACAAAAAAGAGGCATATTCCATGTAATAAGGGAAAGATAGTAGCATGGTGGTTTATCAAAAATGGTTTGAGGATGAGATTGCAAGATGGAAAGTACGTCGGCCGAGATACGTTTTAAGCAAACAACTAAAGAAGATCCACATGCAGCAACGTGGGAAGATGGGCAGTGGAGCAAGGCCGGAGGAAGCTGTACCTGAGGGTCGTCGGGATGTTACTAGGAGGGCGCCGGCGGCCCGGGATCTGCCCATACAGCAGCAACGAGCAAGTGGCGAAGGCCCTACTGCGCCGGAGCTTGGTCAGAGAGAACGGTGGGTACCGCAGATCGGGACGTGCTGCCTCAACGCCGTCGAACGGAGAAACGATGCACATCCTCCCTTTCCGCCGGCGGACAGGATGTGGCCGGATCACTGACCAACGGTGAGAGAGAGTGGCCACCGCCGCCTTGTGTGAGATGGTGTGATGAGAGACAAACCCCGGCAGGCAGACTCCGTTGTATATAGTGGAGCGAATTTTTCCATTTTCCCCACGGCAATCGTTTTATATTCTGTACTACGCGCCATTGAGGAGGAATATATAACTTTATTTAATACAAATGCGTCAAGTCGAACTTTGTTCCGTCTAGGCGTGGTACCCGACCCTCCTTCGAGTAAACAACCGCTACACGCATCAAATTATCACGTGGGCTGCCTTTTCGTACAGAAATGAACTCCACCGTGTACCCACGTGGGTGTGGCCGAGAACGAGACGTGAGTACGTGCGTCCTGCGTGCACCTCTTCTTTAGGTGCAGGTACGTACGTGGGTGGGTGTGAGAGAGATGGTTTGTGCGAAACCGAGGCAATGTGTCGATGATATCTCAAACAAAAAAACATAACATATGCAATGTGTGTGAAACAGTGTCATGGATATATCATATATAGAGGGAGCGATCCACGAGAAGAGAGTGGAGGGATCATCGGCGTGAGATATCGATAGAATCAAAAATAGGGATGAAGTGTGTGGCTACGCGATCGATAAAGAGTGCCATCGAATTTGTGTTTGCCCACGTCAAAGATACAGGGCGGCTGGCCTACTGGAATTTGAGAGGGCAGAGGTGCAGTTTTTTTCTGTGGCATGGATACCTACCTACAATGTTCGACTATCGGTGGGGGGGGAGGGGCACAGACCTAACTATAGAGAGGTAGATCGAATAGTATATGTGTGGAGAAGGAGAGAGACCTAGCTATGTATAGAGGGAGATCGATCGGCATCCATGGATATGTGTACCAGAGGAATAAGGTTGGGAGAAAGACAAAGGTAGAGTGTCGGAGGGTTAGTGGTGGAGTGGCGTCTCACAAATGGTGGGAGAGGCCTGCTAGACAAACGGAGGGTACGAGTGCAATATCAATAAGAGAGGGCGGGGATGTCTGCCCGTCTATGCACGTGCGTGTGAGAGACGGGTCGGGAGGTATGCAAGGATTATGAGGGGAGACGATATGGTTGTGGTAAGCATAGATAACTACATAGGAAGATCAACTGTCGTGTGTCCGAGAAAGGGAGAGACATAACTAGTGAGGTAAGTCTATCGGTGCGTGGGGAAAAGAATTATAGTTGACCTAGATATATGTAGGGAGATCAGTACGTATACATGCATGCATGTGTTAGAAGCAAATAAGGTCCGGAGAGACAGACATGGGGAGAGGGGTGCGGCTAGGAGGTGGTGCGAGAGGCCTACTATGTCGAGGGGGGAGGAGTGTGTGACTATGAGATCGATGAAAAGAGGGTCAGGAGTGTGCACCTGCGTGAAACCGTATTGGACATAGGGGGCATGGACGGTGAGAAGAGAAGAGGGGAAGTATGTGTTTGTGGTAGGCACACTTGGCTAGAGAGGTATATCGACCGGTGTGTGCCGGAAAGAAGGAGTCGGGGGGCCTACACACACCGCGGGTGAACGACCTAAAGAGAAATAACGAACGTGCGCGATAGAGGGGACGCTGAGGGAGGGTGAGAGGGGGGCGGGCGTGTGCATGCACGATAGAAAATTAGCGCTAGCTAGCTACAAAGAGAAGAGGATCGTGAAGGTGTTAAAGATGAACATAGATCATAATTCATTATAAAAAAGTGGATACGGATACTTGAAAAAGATATCATAATGTAGAACATTGATTCTAATTTGGGCTAATGTGTGGCTTTTCAGCTCAGGGCTAAATACTTGTCATAATGTAGGGGGCGGGGCACTATACTTTGTGTGATAAACACGGTGTGCGTATGGAACATGGTTTAGATTATGAATATATAGTTAGTACATCAAATGTACTATTATTTGGAATCAACATCAAGTGTATTCAAAAAATTGAATTCGAGTTCATATAGTACACATAGTTCATATCTATCTCTATAGTAATCATGTAGTGTGTTGTTAAGGTAATACACCAATGATGGTTGAAGTTGGCAACAATCATGATTGTAGATTCTTATTGAAATAGAGAAACGAATTCAAATTCAGTTCGATTTGCAGCGGTAGTATAGACATTTGGAATGCACTAAAATGTTGGCATGAGTAGGCTACATGCATTATACAGCCAGCGAAAAAATTTAATTGGACATAACATGGATCCATACTCCCTCCTTCCATCTATAGAGGGCCTAATGCGTTTTTTAAGACCGCCTTTGACTATTGACAAGATTAATAGTACATGACATGCACAATGTGAAAATTATATCATTGAAAGCTCCTTTCACGCACGAATTTAACGATGTGCTTTGTGTAAGTTGCATGTCATATATTATTGCTCTAATATTTGGTTGGTCAAATTTAGCCTCGAAAAACGCATTAGGCCCTATATAGATGGAAGGAGGGAGTAGCTTTGAATAGCATTTGTATAGTAAAACGGGACAAGACTCTCTCTTTGTGTCGTGTGAATAGTTTTTATTTTTTCATTTTTTTTTCATTGAGGGAAGTGCGAATTGATTTGGTACGTACAAGTAAAATATTACACGTTAGGCTTGTCCCTAAAATTCAACCCGCGCCTTGTTATATCCCAAAAATTCAGACATCGTGCTCCCAAAACTGGCGCCTTCACAACCCGCGCCTTGCTATCCCGAAATTACAACGCGCGCGAAAACTCCCTCCAGCTGCCAAATCCTGACACGCGAAATCCCCCTTCTAACCCCGAGCCGAAAGGGCCGCTAGTTCAAATCGGTGGGGGTACTTTTGTAACACACCCTACATTTTGGACAAGCGCGTCCCAAAGTCATGGTTCCCCCTCCCATCGCCTCGTTTTCGCCATTCGAAATCTGGCCACCATAACCTCTCCGCTCCAGCCGCGAAACCCCACCCTCCTCTGTCCGCCACCTCACCGCTGCCCAGCCGGAGCCTCTTCCCCGACGACGTCGTCCACCGCAACAGCTCGACGTCCCTCATCCGCCTCCCCGGATGAGGATCCGTCGTCCATCCCGTCGTCCCGCCGGTTCAGCCGCCTCGTCCTCCACCTCCAAGGAGCTGATCCGACGATCGCCTCGTCTATCGCGGCTGCTCCATCCCCACAACGCCGCCTTAACCTGCTCCACCGGAACCGCAGCATCCTCACCGACTCCTCGGACGAAGCCGAGGCCTACTCGGCGCCAAAGAGGTTGTACACTCATCGCATCGCACCTTCTCCTTAACTCGACCTCCCGGCGCCGACGGTGCTCCATCCCGCACCCCCATGGAGCGGCTACCTCGAAACCGGCGCCGCGGGCGACATCTCCACGGCGGCTCTCCCCAGTGCGAGGCCCCTTCGGCGGCGGCGGCCATACCAGCCGGATCTGCTGCTGCTACTCGGGCTGTCGCTCGGTCGCTCGCGCTGCTGCTGCTGCTGCCCGGGCTCTCGCTCGCTCGCTTGCGCTGCTGCTGCTGCTCCGGCTCTCACTCGCTCGCTCGCGCTGCTGCTCTCCCCCTCGCTCGTGCTGTTGCTCTGCTCTGATTTAGCTACACTTCAGTCGACTGAATCAACTTTTGGGTCAGTCGATTTTCAGGGGTGGTGGGTCTCGCCGGAGTTAAGGAAGAACCTCCTGCAGCGGGGAGGGGGGCTCGCCGGAGAGGTACCCCACTATCTATCTTAGGGTTCTGGGTGGGGTGCTTCTCATCGGTGGTGGGCCCCCCCCCCCCCCCCCCCCCCCCCCCCCCCCCCCCCCCCCCCCCCCCCCCCCCCCCCCCCCCCCCCCCCCCCCCCCCCCCCCCCCCCCCCCCCCCCCCCCCCCCCCCCCCCCCCCCCCCCCCCCCCCCCCCCCCCCCCCCCCCCCCCCCCCCCCCCCCCCCCCCCCCCCCCCCCCCCCCCCCCCCCCCCCCCCCCCCCCCCCCCCCCCCCCCCCCCCCCCCCCCCCCCCCCCCCCCCCCCCCCCCCCCCCCCCCCCCCCCCCCCCCCCCCCCCCCCCCCCCCCCCCCCCCCCCCCCCCCCCCCCCCCCCCCCCCCCCCCCCCCCCCCCCCCCCCCCCCCCCCCCCCCCCCCCCCCCCCCCCCCCCCCCCCCCCCCCCCCCCCCCCCCCCCCCCCCCCCCCCCCCCCCCCCCCCCCCCCCCCCCCCCCCCCCCCCCCCCCCCCCCCCCCCCCCCCCCCCCCCCCCCCCCCCCCCCCCCCCCCCCCCCCCCCCCCCCCCCCCCCCCCCCCCCCCCCCCCCCCCCCCCCCCCCCCCCCCCCCCCCCCCCCCCCCCCCCCCCCCCCCCCCCCCCCCCCCCCCCCCCCCCCCCCCCCCCCCCCCCCCCCCCCCCCCCCCCCCCCCCCCCCCCCCCCCCCCCCCCCCCCCCCCCCCCCCCCCCCCCCCCCCCCCCCCCCCCCCCCCCCCCCCCCCCCCCCCCCCCCCCCCCCCCCCCCCCCCCCCCCCCCCCCCCCCCCCCCCCCCCCCCCCCCCCCCCCCCCCCCCCCCCCCCCCCCCCCCCCCCCCCCCCCCCCCCCCCCCCCCCCCCCCCCCCCCCCCCCCCCCCCCCCCCCCCCCCCCCCCCCCCCCCCCCCCCCCCCCCCCCCCCCCCCCCCCCCCCCCCCCCCCCCCCCCCCCCCCCCCCCCCCCCCCCCCCCCCCCCCCCCCCCCCCCCCCCCCCCCCCCCCCCCCCCCCCCCCCCCCCCCCCCCCCCCCCCCCCCCCCCCCCCCCCCCCCCCCCCCCCCCCCCCCCCCCCCCCCCCCCCCCCCCCCCCCCCCCCCCCCCCCCCCCCCCCCCCCCCCCCCCCCCCCCCCCCCCCCCCCCCCCCCCCCCCCCCCCCCCCCCCCCCCCCCCCCCCCCCCCCCCCCCCCCCCCCCCCCCCCCCCCCCCCCCCCCCCCCCCCCCCCCCCCCCCCCCCCCCCCCCCCCCCCCCCCCCCCCCCCCCCCCCCCCCCCCCCCGCCGAAGGGGCCTCGCATTGGGGGAGAGACACCATGGAGATGTCGCCCGTGGCGCCGGCTTCAAGGTAGCCACTCCATGGGGGTGCGGGATGGAGCACCGTTGGTGCCGAGAGGTCGAGTTAAGGAGAAGGTGCGATGCGATGAGTGTACAACCTCTTTGGTGGCGCTGAGTAGGCCTCGACTTCGCCTGAGGAGTCGGTGAGGATGCTGCAGTTCCAATGGAATAGGTTAAGGCGGCGCTGTGGGGATGGAGCAGCCGTGACAGATGAGGCGATCGTCAGAGCAGCTCCTTGGAGGCGGAGGACGGGGCGGCTGAAGCGGCGGGACGATGTGATGGACGACAAATCCTCATACAGGGAGGTGGACAAGGGACATCGAGTTGTTGCGGTGGATGACCTTGTCGAGGAAGAGGCTCCGGCAAGTCAACGGTGAGGTGGTGGACGGAAAAGGGTGGGGTTTTGCGGCTAGAGCGGAGAGGTTATGGCGGCTTGGGATTTTGAATGGTGAAAAGGAGGCGATGGGAAGGGGGGAACCATGACCTAGGAACGCGCTTGTCCAAAATGTAGGGTGTGTTACAAAAGTACCCCTACAGATTTGAACTAGTGGCCCTTTCGGCTCAGGGTTAGAAGGGGGATTTCGCGTGTTGGGATTTGGCAGCGGGAGGGAGTTTTCGCATGCGTTGTAATTTCGGGATAGCAAGGCGCGGGTTGTGGAGGCGCCAGTTTTGGGAGCATGATATCTGAATTTTCGGTATATAACAAGGCGCTGGTTGAATTTTAGGGAAAAGACTAACGTGTAATATTGTACTTGTACGTACCAAATAAATTCACACTTCCCTCAATGAAAAAACGAAAAAATAAAACTATTCACACCACACAAATAGTGAGTCTTGTCCCGTTTTACTATACAAATGATATTCAAAGCTACTCCCTCCTTCCATCTATATGGGGCCTAATGCATTTTTTGAGGCTAACTTTGACCAAATATTAGAGCAATAATATATGACATGCAACTTACATAAAGCAAACCATTAAATTCATGTGTGAAAGGAGCTTTCAATGATATAATTTTCACATTGTGCATGTCATGTACGATTAATCTTGTCAATTGTCAAAGGCGGTCTTAGAAAACACATTAGGCCCTATATAGATGGAAGTAGGGAGTATGAATCCATGTTATGTCCAATTAAATTTTTTCGCTGGCTGTATAATGCACGTAACCTACTCATACCAACATTTTAGTGCATTGCAAATGTCTATACTACCGCTGCAATTCGAACTGAATTTGAATTCGTTTGTCTATTTCAATAAGAATCTACAATCATGATTGTTGCCAACGATAACCATCATTCATGTATTACCTTAACAACACACCACGTGATTTCTATAGAGATAGATATGAAATATGTGTATCATATGAACTCGAATTCAATTTTTTGAATACACTTGATGTTCATTCCAAATAATAGTACATTTGATGTACTAACTATATATTCATAATATAAACCATGTTCCATACGTACACCGTGTTTATCACACAAAGTATAGTCCCCCGCACCATACATTATGACAAGTATTTAGCCCTGATCTACAAAAGCCACACATTAGCCCAAATTATAATCAATGTTCTATGTATTATATGTAGTACTAGCAAGATACCCATGCATTCCACGGAACATCAAGATGATCGAGGGGAGGCCTTATTTGCAAATATGGAGAGGTGTGTGGGTATCTTTTTTCAAAATTTCCATAGTTTCCTTCCTATCCGTCAGATATAAATTGGACGGCCTATATTGCATGATGCCAGGCACACCATCATCAACAACAATGTTTTTATAAGAGTAGAGATAAAATATATTATATGTAGTATAACATGTTCATAACCACACCATGTGTATCACCGTTATATATATTCACGCATGCACCGGTTTAAAACACTATGATAACTTCTTCAAATATCTGAATTCACTTTTTATAATGAATTATGATCTCTATTCGTCTTTTACACCCACACAATCCTCTTATCTTTGTAGCTAGCGCTAACTTTCTCTCGTGCATGCACACGCCCGCATCCATCTCACCCTCTCTCAGCATTCTCTAGCTCCATAGCACAAATTTGTCTTTTCACTTTAGGTCGTTCACCCATGGTGTGTGTAGGCCCCCCAGCTCCTTCTTTACGGCACACATCGATCGATATGCCTCTATAGCCAGGTGTGCCTACAACAAACACAAGCTTCCCCTCTTCTCTTCTCACCGTCCATGCCTCACTCCTTCCCCCTCGATATAGTATGCCTCTCGCACCACCTCCTAGATGCATCCCCCCCTCTCTCTCTCTCTATCCTTCTCCCCGGGCCTTATTTTCTTCTAACACATACATGCATGTATACTGGTCGATCTCCCTACATATACCTAGGTCGACTTTAACTATTTCCCCCCACCCATCGATTGACATACCTCACAAGTTATGTCTCTCCTTTCTCTGACAAAGGGCGATTGATCTTCCTATGTAGTTACGTCTGCTTAACACAGCCATATCGTCCCCCCTCATCATTCGTGCATGCCTCCTGACCCGTCTCTCACACACACGTGCACAGACAGAC